>BMAO01037703.1:0-16657 GCA_019973975.1 Trichonephila clavata | reverse complement strand
ATACATTGAATCATTATAAGTGTTCATCAAGGGTGTGAAACTATTGTGAGCCAAATAAACAAGGTTTAACTTTTGGTAGGCCGCAAAAAAAATTTGTATTTATAGAAACATAGGTTTATATCGAATAATACACTATAATAAATATATGTGAAGGAACAAGAAAAAAAAAACTTTATGCAAACATCCCGACACTTGCCATCTAATCTCTGCTTTTATCTTTCCTATGGGAAATATATACATATTTTATTATATATTATTGTGTGCCGATATAATTGCAAAGTCACAAAAATTTCCGTTGTTGGCCGTGACATTGACACCTCAGGTGTACATGGCAGTAGAGCCAAGTTGGCATCATTTTTGGCGACCATTTTCGCAACTTGGCGATTGATTGCTGTAGCGCCTGGTGATGAGCTGCAACAAACAAGATTGCACAAAAAAATACATATACATACCAATTTTCATAGTGATTGGTTGATCGGTGTTGGAGTGAAGAGAGGTCATATTTTCAAACATATATTTTTATATACATAGATTTCAAATTTTTAAAAGTATTTCAATATTTTAAAATTTTTACTACTTTTACCAATTTTAATATTTTTGAAGAAATGTTTTCGACAATTCTTCGAAGTATTCCTCTCAATTCTGTGCATGGGACTTTTATTACGGATGGTATTTACTTCTACATTTGTTTTCATGTACAATAAAAACAATACAAAAGCTGTATCTGATTTTTTTTTTAAATGACTATTCACATGTACCCATATCTTATGAACAAAATTATCAATCATATTATAGAAATCAACCAGAAAAAGTTTCAAATCTGTATAACGAATATTAAAGAAGTCCTAGTATTTTAATACACGATTATTGTAAAAAAAACCTGAGA
Organism: Trichonephila clavata; assembly: GCA_019973975.1. Taxonomy (NCBI): domain Eukaryota; kingdom Metazoa; phylum Arthropoda; class Arachnida; order Araneae; family Nephilidae; genus Trichonephila; species Trichonephila clavata. The sequence goes on along the minus strand of BMAO01037703.1, from coordinate 15,771 downwards.
AAAACAGTAAAACAAATGAAACAGCTAAATACAAACATCACCTGTTCCAATTCAATTTTCAGTTCTCTCTCGTCATAATGTTAAGAAAGTTGAATAATTGTCTAAATGATGTAATTACATCTTCGACAATTTGTACCAATACTTAAAAAACTTGAACAGTTAAAAAGTTAATAAAAAATCGCACTTTACTTATTCTTAGCATAACGTGTTTGCTTAAATAAATTCATTGAAACGTCTTTCTTGATATTATTTATGAGAATCGAATTATTTGCAATTGAACCGATAAAATCGATTAGTTCTTTTAACAAAATGGAGATATACGAAGTCACTCATCACATATTTATTATTATAACAATGCAATTAATTGGTGCTATGGTACTTTAATCAACAAAGATTCTATTTTGCGCTTATTTTACTGTAAAATTTATTTTATGACGATTTTCAAGTAAAACATGTCTAAAATGCAAACTAGACTAAGAGTGAATTACAGTATATCTTAAGAAATTTTAGTGGATGTCTAAATAATGTGATCATGTATATAGCTCAATAACAACAACAAAAAACCAGTGAATAACATCTCAGTTCAATTTTATTACTGTCAATTGAAAGAAAAGGCATTCAACCCTGGATTATTGAACTACGATGTGTCACAGATACTCTTCTACAAACTTACGACTCATAAAAATGGCGAAATATTTGGCGAAAAGAAAAGAAATTCCATTTTTATTGACATACTCAGAATGCCACAAACAAACATTGACACTGCACGCGACATGGCAGCTTGCCAAGAGCTGTCAAGAGGGATTTTAAAATTCACGATTTGATGATTATTCAGAACTCTAAGCTTTGTAAAGTAAATATATGTCACTTTATAAAAATAAAATGTAAAATTAAATGCAAGTAGTGGAACTGTTATATAATAGCAACATATATAATAATTTAAAATACTTTTTTAAAAAAGTAAAAATTAAAATTTAGTGAAATGGATACTAACACAAATCTGACTATAACTTCAAAGCAAATCTAAAATATTTTTGATTTATTCATAATACTTAAAATAAAAACTACTATTTAATCAAAAATAAGCCCATTTGTTTACTGTGAAAAAAAACATGCCACTTACCGTTACACCTGCTCAGGAAGCTTTAACTGAAACTTTCGCTTGTTATTCAATAGTGAATTATTCGCGTTTTTCTCGCCGTCCTTTGACAAAATAAAAAATAAATAAAAAAGCGCACCTGCTGATAAATGCCGTTCGATTGATCATCACCGTTTGCTATCGTTGTCAAACAGGAAAGTTTATTGAGAGCAGGCGCCAATATTACGAAACTTAAAAGAATAAAAACAGTACAATTGCATCCTTTTTTCTGATAAAAAAGAATCATATCTCTCTGGTAACAGCTGCGATAAGATACAAGTTTTAAAAAGTGTAGATGAAAAATTGTACATGGTGAAAGTGTTAGAGATAATGTAAGTGAATTTTGTTGTTGAACATAAGGGTTGATTATTTGATTGAGTTATGCGGGATATAGAATTTAAAAAAAGGCTGATTATCTAGCTTTGATTGTGCGGACACGATAACCAAGTGATCAGATGCTAGAGGCTATTTGTTTCAACTCAATAGTAGGTTTCAGTCACATTCTGCAACAAATAAACAATCATTTCAGTGACATAAAATAAGCTCTACATTTTCTATTTGCCGGCTGGGTGGCGTTCTTAGTTAGTCGATTGCCTTTTTCGCCGAAGGTTGCGGGTTCGACCCCGGCCCAAGTCGGTGGATTTTCATGATGCAGAAAATCGACAGCGTCCTGCCGTATGTTTATGCAATCCCTTGAGAGCATTATTGAGTTATAAAAGATCCCTTGAGTGCATGTTTGACTTGGTGCTCTCGGCAAAATTAAATTCTTAGAACAAGTGCGCATCGTCAGAGCTCAAGCATCTCCTTCTAGGGAGAAAACGTGACGTCAATACTACTTGCGGCAGTTGGTATCGCATATATGGTGCCGCACTAAAACCTTTTTTTTTCTCTAATGGGCTTGCGCATTGGTATTTTTAACCTTTAAAGACCTAGTACATTCCCCAGAAATATATATCACTCTTTAGTGCGACACCATATAGGCGATACCATTTACCTCAAATAATTTTGAAGTCCAGTTTTCCTCCCCATAGGAAGGCTCTTGAGCTCTGACGATACGGACCTGCATTAGTATTTAATTTCGCCGAGAGCACCCAGGCCAAACCGACACTCTAGGGATCTTTTACATGCCGTATAATCATATGACATAGCCGCTGTCGATTTTCTTCATCATGAAAATCCACCGATTTGTGCCGGAGTTGAGCCTGAAACCTTAGGTGCAGAAGGCAAGGGACAAACCAACTGCGCTACCCAGCCAGCAGCACTAAAAAGTGATACCAGTTCCAGGGGAATGTACTAGGTCTGCAATGGTAAAAATACCATTCCACAGCCCTATTGAAAAAAAAGACATTTTTTTGCTTACTCAGGCTAAGTATGTTGACTTTTCGTGATTACGAACTCGTTACTGGTTATGTTTCAGTCTGGTCCCATGTTCGATTCCTGATTCTTATGAGTATGTTTTTCTTCGAAGAATTGATATTTGTTGAATCAAAAATGGTTTATTAAAGTCCTCAAGCATACGCAGCGTGATTGTGAATGTTTCAATAACAAACTAAACATTTGGCGTAGATCTTGTCAGGTTTAACCCTAAATCTCCGGGATTTCACTAGTGTCCAGTCTTTTTCTTTATTTTAGAGGTTGTCAACATTGATGAAACTCCTTCTCACTCGGAAAATATATTGAAATATTTTTCACAATACTCCGTAATTTGGAATAAATAACAGGTATGAGTTATTTAAGCCTAAATTGTGTTGATATCCGTTTCTTTTTTTTTCCCTTTAAGATCTCCATTACTGCCTATATTCCAATCAAATCATCTAGAAATATGACATTGTTTTTTTTTCTTCAATGTTATCAAATTAATTTATTGCTTCTGTTGTAATTAACCTAGTCAAATAATTCTCAAACCTAATTTCGAAATCTGAATAAAGGTCATTTAACTGTTGAAGACAGGTTGAAATGTCATTTTCCTGGCAGATTGTCTGTGGTCAACTGAGAAACTGGGAAAATTCGTCTCGTTGTTATACTCCTTTAGCTTAATTCTGGCAAGAAATACTGAAATAATGTTTCTTGTTTAAATAGAATTCATGCTGTTACCCAGTAACTGCAAATTAACCTCATTGAATTTAGTAAGCAAATCTGTTAAATAGGTAAAATTTGGTTTTCATTTGATTAAAATTTCTTTCAAAATAAAAGTCCCGATCTAGTTTATTGAAAGCCACTATCGAAGAGCCCATTTACTCCTCATTCCCTTCCAAATTATTTTTTTGCTAACGTCAACCCCTTGCCGGTCGTCATAGACCCCTGTGGGTCACTTTGAGAATCACTGAACTAACCCATAAAAGATATTCCTGTAAGTTTAATTAAAGAAATATTCGAAAATAAATAGATAACTTTATTTCCTCTAGTACCAACTGACTATTAACCATATCTCGGTTCTAAAATTGTCTGCATTTGTACTTTTATATAAGAAGAAACAAAATCAATTCAACATTTGCTTTATACATTGCAAAAAGAAAAAAAAAACATCACATGTCTTATAAGTACGAATATCTTTTAAGCATCAATGAATCGATTCACAAAATAAGTCTTATCTGAACATTCGCTCTTAACTATTCTGCTAGGTAAATTATAACGGTTAAAATACAAGAAACCGCGCAGTCTAGTCGATTGTAAAGGGTTTATGACTTCATTTGCGTTAATTACAACACCATCATGAAGATAATGAGAAAACGCTTTCGCAAAATATATTCGATAAAATAAAGAACTTAATGGTTATCCCCATAAGTAACGGGCAACTTACGTTTAACTGTGTGGTTTTTTTCATTAAGTACTGTTTCGTTTATCGTTTTCCTTGGTGCACCATTTGGATGTTTATCAATTTATTTACCAAAGTTAATACTACCAGAGAGTAGTAACGCTTTGTACGTCAAGAAACAATCGTTAATTTTTCGAATATCTTAATACACCACATTGGGCTTCGATGAGAGTAATTTAATAATTTCACAGAAGTAGAAGCCATTTGTGGTGTCCTTTTTTCATTAACGCTCATACACATAAGTGCGTGTATGTGTGTGTGACTGTGTGAATAAAAAACTTATTATTTCATTAATCAGAAATCCGATGAAAAAAAAAGAAAATTCAAAAGTCTAATATTGTCCATTATATAAATAGATTGTGCTGGCTTACGAATTGGGGAAAAATGGTTTACATATTAAGGCGCCTACATTTTCTTTTTATTATTATTATTAGATAGATAAATACATCTTTTTTGAAGCCCTGATGCACCAGTGTCCAAAGTCGAGAACACTAAGAGGGGCATAGGGGCCTTCATGGGCTGTTGCACTGTTAGTTTAGTTTTATTAAAACGATATGAATTTTTTTTTTTCATTTCTTCAAAATTAAAACAAGTGACAAACAAAAATACAAATGAAAGAAAAACAGCAAAGATTCAAGTTGAAACAAAAATATACATTGATTTATCCACGACTATATTAACACCTTGGGGGCCTTCTGGGGAAAAATAATTTAATTCAACCAACTTTCGCCGACTAAGAAAGCGTGATTATGTAAATGAAGTATATTATATAAATTCTGTTTTCGCGAGTTTCTGAGTTGGCACGTTGGAGATGGCAAGTAGGAGTTAACATAGAGTCTGCGATTTAGTTGTTAGTTGAAGATTGAAAGAGAGTGGAATTAGTTAGAGGTCTTGGAAATGTCCAGAAAAAAGATCCATTATATATTTGATAATTTGCATGTGTTTTTTTGTGGTTGCGTTATATATACCCATTCATGTTAAAATTTATGTATATATATATATATATAGGTTAACATCAAACTAAAATTGCATATTGAGCTCTTGGTGATGCATCTCATAATTAACAGCCTCCCAAAAGCCAGGGAATATCAGAGATGGTTCCTTCAGAACTGCATTCTCTCATTTTAACCAATCAACTGCAATTGCATTCACCGCTTGCATTCTATTCAATGAAATTCAATGGAGCAGAATCCTTCACTCCTAATCAAATGACTGTATTTATGTGACTCTATTAATGAGGCTGTGGAATTATATCCATTTTCAGGTGTCTGAATGGGCAGCATTGTTGGAGAGTAAGAGAAATCACAGTTGTATAGTAAAATTTCCATTTCAACAAGTAAGATACCAATGTTTTTTTCCCCTCGAAGAAGAGTACTTTATTTTTTGTAACATCTTAATTATTTGTTTGCGGGATTATATTACTATATTTATTAGAAACTAAATGTTGAGGTAGGCTTATAGTAATCATGTTTTGTGCCTAGATATTGGGATCAATTTGAGCCACGCGTTCAAACCTTGCCTTCCCTTTTCCCCTTCTTCTTTTATCCATTTTTCCTTTTCTGAGTATTGAGATATATGTTGTTGAATACATTGTATAAATACCATATATATTGATTCGCTATATATTCAAATAAGAAAAGAAAAATAGAAGTATAGTGAGACTGTATGGGTCAAAAATAAACTAACCACAGTAGTACAACAGCAAACTCTTAGATTGAGGAACTGAGATTGAAAGTGTAACCATCAGGCCGATACAAACGCACTGAGAACGTTCATTTCAATCTACCCCTCAACGTTACGGACGTACAGCACGCGTTTATCTGGATTTTGTATTGTTTTAAACGTTAAGAAATCGTATATCGCGTTTTAAATTAGTCGCTTATTTTACTAATAGATGTCAGCACTAGACTAAATGATAGAGACTTGAATACAATATTTCATCAGTCCTTCATATTTAGGTGTGAAATGACGTAAGATTCGGGATTTCGGAAGCTTATGATTTTTTATTTTGATTATTTGATTAGAGAGATATATAATAACAATTACAATAAACTCCCGCTTCTTAACGCTTCCCTCAATACACGTTTGAAAATAAATGTGTGCCCTGAGAAGCGGCAGAACCCAACACAAGGGGGGGAAATCCGAAAGACGAAAACTCAACGGTTTAGGGATTAATCATTGTTTTCAGGCCAACTACTTATACCTATAATACTTCGCTACCGATAAAATATATAAGAGTAAAAGGAAGCACTCATTAAGTCTAAGGATAATAATAATAATAACTTTCTATTGTAATATTAAATATATTAAAACTATAAGTTATGCTGATAATATCAAATAAATTACCAAGGACAAATAATATTACTTCTACTTATCTAATACAGAAAATTTTAATTACATAGTAAAATATATAAGACTCTATCTCTTAAAATAATATCACAACACCATATCTCGTTAACTTAACTTCCCTACAACCGGTTGTAAATATATATTAAATCGCAAAAACCAATCAACCAACCAGTTGTGTAGTAGTTGTTGTTGCTAATGCCATCTGTCTGACGTATAGCCCACGAAATTCATCATGGCATCGGGCTAGATTGTACGCCTGTAGTTAGCCGTAGCTTTGAGCACCATGAAAGTGGCAGTACGATTTGGCTCGGTTCCTCCCCAATTTTGAGGGAAAACACCCTGAGTGGTCAAGGGCCTTCTCCCATCTCCTTTCTCCAACCTCACAAGAGGATTTGCGGCTCGACGGCTACTTAGAGTGCCCTCATACCGCGAAGACACTATACATTTACAAATATCCATGCCTTCTCCAGGATTCAAGCCCAGGCCCTACGTCCCAGCTGTCAGCTTCGTTAACCACTGTACCGGATGGGCGGCAGCATGGGATAGCAGAGAAGAGTGCAGCTTACAGTGACCATTTCCTTCGCTTCAATGTAGATTTGATTTTTATTAATACTTTCACCTTTCGTGCAATGCTATATAGCGACGCTGTTTCAAATCAATCAATAAATTAATTTATAAAGTTATCATCTTTTATAAAAAAAATTATTATTTCATTGCGAATTTTATACAGCGTATTTCCGCAGTTTCCCACCAATTTTACTCACAAAAAGTTTCAAATTAAGTCATTATATCATTGAAAAAGCAAAAAAAAAAAAAAAAAAACGCTTTTGTGTAGGTGTGTTGTTGCTGTTTGTTATAATAAATATAATTTATTTCTCTTATTGTGGAATTATTTTAAGATTGGTTTCACGCTTCAAAGTAGCACAATATATTAAACAAAAGATTCCTTTATTAAAATAAAGCTATTCGAAATTATTCTTTCTTTGTTATTATTTGCTAATATATGTTACCCTAAAAATTTAATCTATAATTATGTTTTAATTATCGCTGTATGAAGGAAGCGTTCCCTTCGAAATTGATGAAGCATACTTGTAGATGGGACGTACAAACGGGTTTCTTGATTGTAAGAAATAGTGTGCAGTTAAATTTCTAACGACATATTCTTAAGTTTAATGAGAAAGTTTATTGCGGAAGGATGTTCTAAATAGGATATTCGAAAGCAAAGAATAAACATTTATTTTCATTACAATACATGTTCTTGACACTCGTCATCAAAGTAGTTTTCCAATAAAGATTGAAATGCGATTACTTAACAATGTAAAGCTGTAGTGGAAGTTTAAACCAATAAACTTCGAGTTAATGTTAAAATTAATGAAAAAATTTCTTTTTAACACCATTTTATAAGCTTCATTTGTTTGTAAAGGAATCTTTGAACTCCATTTTTACCCACTTTAAAAGGTCAAATAATTCGAAATTTTCCTCACTAGTCCAGGACCGAATGCAGTACAATAATTTAATAAATTTGTACCCTTGTCCCGATCAGGTTCATTAGTATTAACGATTTCCCATTTTCGAGCCCCATCCCGCATCTGGCGACTAATTTCAGATTCGATTTCTAGATTTGGCGACTAATTCCAAATTTGACGACTAAAAGATTAAGCTGCAACTTAATTCGATTAACTATAAAAGAGTGTTTTTTAGTTTTTTTTTCACTATAATTTATTAATGTTTAATATTAAATTAAAAGTAAACACATATTTTATAATAAATGCGAAATTTTGAATTTAAAATTTTGCTTAGGTGTTTTATTATTTTCTAGAAAAAAATAATCGTGAATAAAATTTAAAATCTTATATGAAGCTGAAAATCGAGCAAATTGCTAGACATTCTTTGATATTTAAAAGTGCAACAAACTATCATGAATATTGAGCGTTTTTTACGAGCCTCATCTATACGGCTATCACGCATAAGTACGTGCCAGATATTACGGTTGTGGACTAGATTTTAAGAGCTTGTGTTCTAGTGTTTACTCCATTACTGCGAGAATTCAATGATAGGAATTGAATGATATTACATCCAATTAGTTCAGTGCTTCTCAAAATTACAATATTGCGACCCAATATTTAATCATCCTTTTCTTCGCCCCCCCCTACATACAATAACAATGTATTGAATTCAATAATACTATACATTGGCGCTGAAACTATAATAGGACTTTAACCTCTTAAGTGCCACCGACGTATATAAACGTCACGTCCAGCCAAATTTTTAACTGACCCGTACGTATACATACGTCTTTTTAAAGTGCGATCTTTTCTGCGTACTGCTATCCATAAAATTATTCCGAAAGTCTTTGGAATGCATTAAAAAGAACTTGACAATGCTTGAGAAGGATTTACTTATTTCAGATTATTTGCTATCCATTCTTTTTCTCCCCCCCCCCAATACATCACATACACGCGCCTGCGTGGAAAACGAAGGCATTGAGGAGCGAATCGGGTAATTTTAAATCAGCAATTAAGGGTTTATTTATAATATATATAATTTGCATATATTTTTATATGTGACAAGAACCCATGGAGTCACTGGTAATTTATTAAGCTTGTTCTTAACTTAGTATTATTATATTAATTATAAAAAACATTGTGTGTGTGTGTGGTACTGATACATTTATAAGTGTATTACATCAGTGTAAATATGTATTTAATTTTTTATTATGTCAGAATGTATTTTTTTTGTTTACTTTCAATAAATTAAAAATTTGTTAGTCATCTTTTGTTTTTGACATTTCAATATGCTCGCGCCCCCCTTGTAGAGTTGTCACGCCCTCTTGGGGGGGGGCACGCCTCACAGTTTGAGAAACGCTAAGTTAGTTTCCAAATTTCTCTCATGCTTGAATGAGGCTTCAGCCTGAACATTATTTATTTGCAATCAAAGCTCTCTTTAAATGATTATGCAACTACCTGCGAATTCATTATAAAGTTCAAATGTGATTCTAATTAAAAACAAACAAATTTTTCGTATTTATTTCGAAATATTATTTTTATATGAAATTAAATGTTTTAAATGGAAAACTATTTAGTTTGCTTAAATGATGTGCTATAGTACTGGATACAAATTATCAACTTTGTGATCCATATAATAATTCATTTGTAGCTTTTTGCAGATGAATACACATAATAAAAATTGCCTTTTTAAAGGAAACTAACAATAAAATAATTCTTAAAATATTGCTCAAAAATACCTACTAAAAGGTATCTTGTGTATTCTTATGATTTTTTTAAGCACATGCAAGCTGAAATTGAAACAAAAATCTAAGAATAAAAGGAATCAGACAAAGCTCAATTTTATATGTTATTTTAATTATATTTATGTAGCTTTTCCTAATAGTATTATAGCTAATTTCTTAGCATAGTCACCCATGTTAATTATTTGTTTGAAGCTCTATTTATTTTCTGTAAACCACTGAATATTTTATTTGAATATCTTAGATTTAATACGAAGAGTGCAATGCATATAAAATAGTAAAGTTTTAAAAGAGTCTTTTAAGATTTTTGACGTTTATGCACGTTGAAGTAAAGTATAAATATTTAGGAAACTTTTTGACAGTTATGCAGAAAATGATTTCCATAATACGCTGACGTCACTTAAGGAGAAAGTATCTTTTTGCAGTCGAAATTCCAGAGAGACACTTTGCGAAGAATGGAATATTTCAACTCTATGCTTTTAATGTTGTTTCCATCTTTCAAGGCAAAAGGGTGTAATTCTTCGAACTTTTATGAAAGCAATTTATCATGGTTTAATGCTTCTGACTTGTTTCAAATATTTTTGCTCATGCATTTTCCATTTTTACAATCATAGTCAAAGGAATTTCTTTCAAAGATAAGCAAACGCAGAAAAATTTCATTTTGCCTTAAGTAATTTTTTATTCTGTTCTAGGACTAATAATATTAATCGTTTCTTTAACACTACTGGTCACCAAACTTATGACACTTCTAAACTACCGTATCATTTATCAATTCTACGAAGAGAAACCATGAAAAACCCCTAATTTCTTTTAAAAAAAAGCCCTTTTACATTTGCTTATTGCCTATAAACCTACTGTTTTAGTAAGTATTAAATCAATATTAACTTAACTGTATATAACAAAATTAAATTGAGATTGAATTTTACGTAATAAATAAATTGAAGTGAAGTTAGTAATACATAACAAATGTAACAACGTATTTTTTATTTAACTTATTAACTTTAATGAGAAGCACGGAACTTATTTTTCTTATCAACAACATTTTTTTAGTGTTGAAGGAATTAATAGTTGTTGACAGGGCCGTTATTAAACTCACCGGTGCCCAAGGCTCTTAAAATTTTAAGCCCCCCCCCGCACTATTTCTAGAGCATTCTCCTCCTTAAGTTCTTACCTTGCCAGTTTTGGTTAGGGAAAAATGTTTCCTTAACTCCCTTACTCTTTCCCCTTTCTTTGCTTTTGCTCGTTAGAACGTCATGCATTATTGTATGAAATGTTTTCCAACTTGTTAAGTATCATCTTTTTCATCGCTTATCGCTTTAGTATCTTTTACTTTTAGACATCCTTATTCTTTGTTGAATCACTGTCATTGTACTTGTACAACAAATATTTTCTTTGAGCTTTGATTATTGCAAAATCATTAATGACATCATTGTAAATAATTTACACAGTAATGTCATTTTGAGTGCATAGTAACATAAAACTGTGTTTTTCATTTTCTTTCGTAGATCTCATTTCAGTCTTTACTCTCTAAAGGGCAGAAAAGTTCATCTCTGCTGTACAGTGTGTAATAGGAAATGTCAAGTATAATTCTTATTGCGACTTCTAAATTCGGGAGGGTACTATCCGGCTTTTTTTTTTTTTATGTAGGAAGACATTCCTCTTGTTTTTTTTTCCACATTCATATATATTTTGAAGTGATGACACTCTAGTGCAAACAGTTCTTCGTCGATGTCTTTAGAGTAGCTTTGATCCAAGTAATTTGCCTGTTACCTAGTAGCGATGGTAAGTTTGCTGTAATTTTTAGTTTTCATTCTTTTTTTGCGCTCCTAAATCTTTTGCGCCCTAGGCACGAGGCTAGCGTGCCTAAGTGGAAAAACGGTTCTGGTTGTGTTGTTTTGAAGAGACACTCGACGTTTGTTCCCTTTCTTCCCAACTGGTACACTTACATAGGTTCACCTTGGTGAAGAAGTAATCGGTTTCACTCCCCCCCACACACAAATGATAAAGCAGTGCCGTAGCTCCCAATGGACTAGGTAGTGCTGTGCACCGGGGCCCTCAAGCTCTGGAGGGCCCTCGGATCATGACCACCAAGCAAGCCGAACTTACGATAATCTCTCCCAAATTGAAGACATAAATATAAAGGTTGCAAAAAACATAACTATAATCATGGCAATTCCATTGAAAGTAATTTTGAATTTGCTGATATTTCTCCTAATATCTTGCCATTGTTTGTTCAGTGTTGCGAACTTTACTTATCGAAGAGTTTATATTATTTTCATTTTTTTTTTTCGTTTTTCTATAAACAATTACTTGAAATTTCCGTGAAAAATCCTATCATATTAATTTTAACATCTTAAAAAACCTACAGTATATGGCAGTTCTTTCCTAGTTACAATCAATTTTTAATAACAATGTGATTCATAGTAAGCTAGTTTTCTGTTTCAATATTTTGTAATCTTCTCGTATCTGTATTAGACTGGCGTAATTTGTCCCACATCTTCTGCTCTTCTACAGAGATGTTTTTTTAAATAATTATAATAATATTGTACAGCATTTTGTTTCTCATGCATATTTTTTGTACTGTTTTCTGTCTATCTCGGTGAACCCATTTTGTAGCTCTAAGAACTCTGGTAGGTGAGTTCGATCCTCCTAAATAAATAGCCAGAGATTCTCCAACGACGTTTTGTTGCGCAGCATTACGTTTCTCCTTCCTTTTAACGACAGTAAGTGCTCAAGCACATACGAAATGTATAGCAAAAGTTATAAAGGAGAAATTATAGGAATAAAAAAAGAAACCCAGTGGTGGGTTTAAGCTCAAACAATGCCAAGAAAAAAAATATACTAAACAAAAATGGTAGCTTTGTATATTTAAAACATTCATATATTTTTACTTTTTTACTTGATGAAATCCAACCATGATAGGACCCTCATTTTTTTTAGCACCAGGGTCTTCGGATACCATTGTGAAAGAGATAAGTTGTTCGTTTTTTGCCTGAGCACGCCCTCATTAGAACAGACCTAGCTTTGTACCAATGCATAAATCAAACTATCCAAAGTGTAGTAAAATCCAAATATACACACCAGACATATTACTCGCATTATCTGACACGTATACAATCAACTGAGATGAAGTTAAAAATGTCAATTTCACGGGAGAAACAAACAGATTTTTTGTCAACATCCTCTACTGTCAGTGTCAGCTGAGTGAAGGGATCAAAGTTAGCAAAAACCAAAGCAGGAACGCGATGTTTTGAAAATAATCCAGCGTTTTACTGGTAGCTAGCGATCGACTGTTTAGCGATCACTGCTTTAGAAGATAATGTCAAAAAAAAAAAAAAACTTTCATAACATTCAGATTATTTAAACATTTAAAATGATATACATTTTGTATTTGTAATAAAAATTGGAATTTGCGTATTGCTATTAAAGTTACCGTTTCAGAGCAATAATTTTTTTTTATTCATCTGTTGAGGAATTTCTGCAATTGAGTTAAAAATATCCATGTGACTTCAATTTCCACTTTGGGTTGTTCGCGAGAGGGGAGTATGCTTTTTCTTGAAAAATAATTAAAGGAAGGAAGAAAAGAAAACGACTTAGATTAAAAACATTTTGCTTTATTACAATCTTGTTATTTTATATATTAATTACGGAATTATTACTATAATCGAGAATCTTATGATTTTTCGTTAATTTCATGGCTAGAAATTTCAAATACTAACAAATCGACTCGAAAAATCAAAAATAGAGAGAGAGAGAGTATTTTGTGCGTTCCTTATAAATACTAATTAAGTTCCCTAAGACTGTCCAAAGCTTCTATTAGCTGTATATCTTGGAGAATTTTTCTTCCTAAGATATATTACTGAAATAAAAACTAAAAATATTGAAAAGGGAAATTTCAATTAAGCAATTACAATTTTTTTGATTATTTTTCTGAGGTTATTTTATGAGACAATTAGGGGCATGTCCACATTAAAATAGGTGAAAGACAATAAACTCTTCTTACCAAATGCTCCAATGACAGACGGTTCTTTTATAGATAAGATAGACAGCTCACAGCGGCAACGTCAAACGTTAATTAATTTGAGAGAAACGCTTACAGCAACTAAGTCGGGCAGAAGAAAACTGTCATTTCATCTAACACCTGTCAAAAACAAAAATGTAATTCAGTGAACTGTGAATAAATAATATAACTGTCAAAGAATGTGTCCATATTCAATAACCTGCCTTTTCTTTATATAATAGAATGGTTGAAATATTTTTATATTTAATCTTGAAGTATTTCAGAAATTTCTGCACTGTATTCGTAAAAATACTGAAGCATTTCCCACGTGTGTTTAAAGATTTAGAGAGAAAATATTCCATATTTTGCAAAAAGATTCAAGGATAGAAATAATAAAAAGGAAATAAAAACCATTTTTATATTTCTTTCTTATATTTTTAAAAATATCACGCATAGCTCTAAACATATATTTTTGAAAGTAATACAAAATGTACTGAGATTATATCAATTTAAAAAAAATGTACCACAAAAATATTTCTTTGATTTAATTTGTTGTTAATTATACTTAAGTTTTGTTGAGTAGACAAAAAAGACAAACATTTCATTTGTAGGGAAAAATAATTTTGATATAAGTAGTGAAAGGGTGGTCTAAATCCGTCCGACCTTGAATTTTCCCACACACTCTTAATGCTATATTGGTGCTACTTCGCATATTGGAGGGAGGCAATTTAATATAACATGTTTGAATTCTTTTATTGTGCTTCATGTCCCATTAATTACCTGCAGGGTAACAAATGATGTTATTTCATAAGTGATTGTTTTATTCTTTATTTCTCCCAGGTTGAGTAAACCTGTTAAGGCGGTATCTTTAAATTTTTTTTTATTTTTAGTACTTGCAATTTGGTTTTAAATATATCTTATAAAGGTCATTATTAAGTAATAATTCCATATAAAAATTTCAAATTTGTTGCAAAATGTTTGTAAAATTTAATTTTGCTTAAATACTTAAGGCTTTTTTGAATATGTATATTTTCTTTCAAAATTTTTTTCGAAGTACCTTATAATATACTACATAAAACTGTGTATGGTTCTTTTTACGCTGCTGCTCTGGGATTTTACATTAATTTTTTCAGTGTGAAACATACAAAAAATTCTCGAAAAACCTTTATGTTTGATTTTGAATTTTTTTAAGAAAATTACTACACATCTTAGAGCTAATTCCATACACTGTTATAAAACATACGTTTCAGAAAATAATGTACAGTTTCACATCCATTCTGCAATTATCAAAAAGGCTTTAGGGTTTAAAATAATAGTATATGATCATACATTCAACATGGAGAAATAACATTTTGAAGTTTTCATTCCATAAGCAGCATGATGTAATATTCATGGAATAGTCTGAAACTTTTATGAAATATTCATTAGCTTATATTTAAAACTGCTTACCATAAGAAATTGCAAAAATGTCCAACAATTTTAAAAAGTATACTGGTATAAAAGAAAACAAATGAGAGATCAATATTTAATAAAACTCAACATTAAAAATTATAAAAAAAAACAAATACACACACCTCAGAGCTATTTCAATGCTCAGTTTTACAACTTAAATAATGCACAACATGTACAAAATATATTTATGCCTTTTTTTTCAATTTTCATTACTTAGAAGCCTTCGCACGGTTAATATTGTACACGAATGAAAACAAAATCCAACGAAGCCTCCAAATGCAAAACTTGTATTTTTACAAATAGCAGTTTATAGGTAAAGTATATCAAAATCGAAGAATTGCATCTGTCCAATTGTTTGAATAAATATCTTAAAATATTTTAATAATAATTGGGTTGAATTCCATACATAGGGTATACGTATATCACCGAAAACAAGTATTTAAAAATGGGAAAGTTTTGTTCTATAGTTTATTGCCTTTCTGGCAAGTTAGATTTTTAATTATCAATTACATTTATTAAAGTTAGATTTAGTATTCGAGCTTTGGGAATCTGTTTTGAAGTTTTATTTCATCCGTAACAATATCATAAAAATCACACAATTTTTAAATATTGATCAAATGCTTTTGCACTTCAATAAACAATACACGAAATAGAATTTTTGCATGAATTGCATAATTCTTTCTTGAAATGATTTGTTACTGCTCATGTAATTCAACAGATGTTAGTCTCATTTGCGTGTGGTAGAAAAATAATTACTTCGACATTCATCA
>BMAO01037702.1:0-21887 GCA_019973975.1 Trichonephila clavata | reverse complement strand
TTCTTTTTGTTTTTGATCAACAGCCTTAAGAAGCTACATCTTTTTATGCGAAATAGCATTTTGCTTTCCCTCTTGAGCTCGTTGCCATTGTGTTCGTAAAAAAATTCTTCTAAATTGTAAAATAAAACGCTAACCAAACTTAGTGATTTTTACTCACACTACGATGTGCGCGTCACCGAATTCCAAAACCAACTGATGAGAGATAAGATGTTTTTGTGTGGCGTTCGTAGGGGTAGAGGGTGAAAGTAGCTTTGATAATCAAAACTGGCTCGTGTCACAGGCTATTCCTAGGATATGTCAAAATCAAATTAGCTTCCTTTCTTCGAAACATGTAAAACCACCTCTCTTTCATTTCATTCTCCTCTTAAATGTAGCCTACGCGGATGGTGTTTTACGTATTTTGTTGATTCTCCCCCAGAAATAAAATCTTTTCGTGTTAAGCGATTTTCGTTTCGTGTTAAGAGAAAAATGCATAAAAATACATAGTAGTTTGTCGGGACCGTTATATAATTTCGTGTTCTCCGATATTTCGTCTTATGCGTTTTTATATGTATTTTACTTTATGCGTATCCTTTTATGTATTTTACTGTATCTCATAAAAATATGATATTTTACTGTATCTCATAAAAAATATGATATTTTACATTTGAAAACATATCCTTTTAAATCTCTTTTAGTACTTCTACTCATTCGTAGTTATTTCACAATGTCCTCTGCCCAACTAAATATTTAAAATGTTAATGAGAAAATCGTAATATAAGAAAAATAATTTCCACCTTGGTAGGCTTTGAAGAGCAGAATAATTGGTTCTAAAGAGTTAAAAAAATACTATATATTTGTTATTCATTGCGTTCGAAGTGGAGAAAGTGAACTATTACATAACTTTGTGAAAAATCGGACTAATTTGATACATTTATTTTGTTTCCTATGTAATTTTTGTTTGAAAGTCCATTTTCTAAAAAACTATATTTTCAGAAAAAATTCAATTCTTGAACTGTAACTGAAAATATTTTTCATATTATTCTTGAGTGTGTGAACTAGAATTTTTGAAACATATAATTTAGAAGCAGATTTATTCATATGTTAATATATCAGAATAGAGAAACTGTAACAAAAAGCGCTGGTTATTATTTTTATAGCTGGTAACATTGAAAATAATGTGAATTCGTCATCAAAAATCCTAGTTCTGGCTATGTAGAAGTCTTAACTATATATAGACAAAATGTTTGTTTTTTTTGAAATATTTTTCATAAAGAAGTATTTTGGAAATACGATATTTTCTTCGTTTTTTGCCAAAAAGTTGCATTTAAAATATTTCTTAAAATATTGTTAAAAATTTTTTATACTATATTCTAATTCAGGTGACAATAAATAGCGAACAAAAAAAATTATACTTTTAAGCGATTTTTCAAAATTACAGTTCCGAACGTAGAAAAAAAATGGCTAAGAAAAAGTAATAGTATATATGTTATCGGCAAAGTATGAAATGTACCGGCATTCTATACAATGATGGACGTTTTTAGGCAAAGTATGAAATATGAGATTTATTACATACTTTGCCTAGGCATTGTATAGAATGCCTAAAGCTATTTAGGCAAAGCATGAAAAAAGGTCGTCATAAGGATATTATATCAATGACTTAATTCCTAAAAGTACAAATGTTATTCTGACAAAATAATGAGACTATCATTAAAAAAATTAATGTTAAACACTGTGATTTCGCAAATAGTTGTTTTAAAATTCCTTCAGAAGTTCCAAGTTTATAGAAACCATCCTATTTCTCACTCATTACAAGTTCCCATATATTGGCATTCGAAAAAAATCAAAGTTTTGTTCTTCAATGCCCTTTTTTAAAAATAATTTTTGATTTTTTCTGGAAAGTTTCACGTAAGTGGATGTACAATTCAATATCATAACGTGTAACATTTTTGTATTTGGTTGAAAGTTCTTTCAAAATTCTATCACATCCCCAGAATCCGGAATTTAATTTTGCTCTTGGAAAATTAAATTCCTAGAACAAGTTCACATCGTCAAACTGGTGTCAAAAATTACCGGCGGCAATTGGTATCGCCTACATGGTGCCGCACTAAAAAGGGATACGTGCCCTGGGAAATGTACTAAGTCTGAAAATGGTAAAAATACCGATCTGCAGCCCCATTGAGAGAAAAAAGGAAACCGTGACGTAAATACTGTATAGCAGTTCTTCCGGACCCGTTAACGTTTGATAATTTTACGGCGTCCCGCTGAGGGTGGGGGCCTTATCAATATAAAGGGTAAAAGAATCGGAAATGAGAGTATTTATCTCATCTAGAAAATGTCGTTTAACTATTATTGATAGATTGGCTTCCAGTTGGTGACGGGATATTTTTGGATGGCAATATTACTCCCTATCGCGCCAAAACTGTACAGATCTGGATTAACCTTAGTCATGGTGCATTTCTTCATCTGAAATGGCCTTCAAAAAGTCTAGACATTAATGTAATCTAAAATATGTGGGATGAACTGAAAAGGCATTGAAGGAAGTTGAATAACTTTCCAACATTCTATGTCAAAGAACAAGAAATATCACTTTATAAAGCATGGTTTGAAATCATTGTAGAAACATGTCAGAAGCTTATTATATCAGTGCCCTATTAGTTAATGCTCTGTACAAAGCAAAAGGAGGAAGCATCAAATATTAGATGAGGTGATGTCATTTGGCTAGTATATGATTAGCTAACGCTTCTGCATATCACACATGTTTTAGAATAGTAACAGCTCTGAAGAAAAGGCTGTTTTTTGAAAGGTTTTTCAATAATGACAGTCTTAATAAGCAAGATATACTTGCAAAATTTAACATTATCTTTCTGATCAAATACATTTACAAAGAAAATGACTATAGAAGCTTATACATTTATAAATTTATATGCTATATAAATTTATATATGTAGCGAAAATTCAGCATAACAAGAGTAGATCAATTGTTATAGCGAACGATTTTTTGTATTGCCAACACCTTTTGTGACGTTCATGTGAAACTCATTAATTATTAGCTGATATTATCAAGGGAGCCAATATATTTTTTTCATTCAAGGATTTGATAATTAACATAGGCGCTTCTAAAAATACATGGCTTGATCAATAAAGTTAATGTCACGAGATTTTGATGATTCAATTAAAACACACTTAAAATATATTTAGTCTACTACCAAGTGTCTGAAATTAATATTTGATGTAGGAAATAGCACAATGCTGAATATTAAATTGGATATTAAAACAAAATATTTTTATCTTTTCTTATCATGTCTCCTCCAAACAGTTCATGTCTCTGAATGTTATTCATTCAACAATGGAATCGAATAAAATTTCCCAAACAATTACTAAGTATAGTTTCTTTCTTATCAAACGAGAGCAGCTGCATCTAAGTGCAAAAACATCTGCGTGTCGAATCGTCCACGAAGAATTCAAGTGTGAATTGCATATGCCCCAGTAGAACCTTTTAAGTTTATTAATCACGAGAAATAACTATTCAGTAACGCTAAAAAAAAATTTATACGTAATTTGCTATTTTTTAATTTGTGAATTTCATTTATCGAAGGTATTTTTTGTGAATCGTTTTGTGTCAGTTGTGTTTCTTCCCCTGTTGCAATCTGCATAATTTTGGTTATGCAGTTAATATAAATAAGGAAAAAGCATCTATAAGTTGGTGGTGCGTCCGCTTAACACAAAAAAGTAGACTCTAAAAGAAAGATGTTAAAATGAAAAGAAATAAAATATTTTAAAACTATATTAATTATAAGTGTATATAAAAAATTTATTATTATTATTTTTAAGAATGAACATGTATCTGAATTTAAGTAATACTTTTGTACTAAGTTTACATATTTCTTTCCAAATATACGAGTATACCAACAAATATTTTAGTCAGTTTTTAAGGTACAATATTGGAATCCAAATTAGAAGAGAAATAAAGCAAAGAAATATACTAAGTACAATACGATTGCGGGATAAAATAAAAAGCTCCTGAAAAAATAAACTACAATGTGTTTTTCATTATCTTCTATAAAATACCGAAGAGACCGACTAAGTCAAGCAAGATCTATATCAACAGATGTCTTTATCAAATGTATTTGTTTACTTCTTTTTAAAAATATTTTTTTTGTTTGATAAACTATTTTTCAAAGGCTATATTTTTTTAGTTTCATTTCTCTGTCATAAGACGATTCTGCCGAATTCATTTGACTCACTCTTAGTGATAAACTTAAATATTCAATTCAAATCCAAACGGTTGTGTAATATTTGTAAAGAAAAAACATCCTTCATTGCAGCAACATGAAAAAAAGAAATTGGTTTATCCTTTAGACTCTGAGTTCTAATTCCCCCATTGCCTATCCCCCACCTAAAGCACAGGTGCCGACCATAAGTTAGAAAAAGAAATATTAGGAAATGAATGAGAATTCTATTATGTGCACAAACGTTCTTCAGCGGAAATATAATGAAAAACAAAAATAGAATTATTCTGTCAACACATGCATAATTTGGATTGAAAACAGATTCGGTGAAAAATCCCTGCACTTGCATTTTAAGATACAGGAAGCGAATCTAATTTCGTAACAAATGCTTTTTTAAAATTCACGGAAAGACGTTTAAAGCGAAAAAGCTCAAGACGAAATAACGGTTAACACTAGGGCTTCGAACCAGAATTGAACAGAAAACCAGGGGAAAAACCCGTTATTTTTGTCAGAACGAAAACCGGAACTGAACTGGAAAAAAATGTTAATTTATTTCAGTTCGAGAAATCTTCAGTCATTTTTTTGCTTTAACCAACTTTTATCAATGTTTTCTAATTTAACGTCAGCCATATAATTATCATCATCACATGTATCTTGCTTCTCGATTTCCTGTTTTGATGTTCACTGGTGCTTTTCTGTTTCAGGTTCGCATGAAACTACTTGTAGAACGCAGATTTAATTCAGTTGAATGAACTAGAAGTATAGATGATTTTTTAAGAAAAACATCAACTGCGATCATCCTCGGATGTTTGTTTTGACTGTTTAGATTAGGGGTGGCCAACCTTTTTGAGAAGAGTGCCACTTCAAACTTTTCCAACAAACAAAAGAGTATGAAAAGAGGAAAAAATGTAATTCATAGGCATGTTATGGAATTTTTAGCACATATTTTATGCAAGTATAAGTAGTGGAAATTTAAAAATAATATAATAAACTAGCTGTTACCCGCCCGCTTCGCTGGGTATTTCATTAGGTTTTATAAATTTTTACTGGTTCCTGGCATTAAGAATTCGATTGTATTGAAAAATATACGCCCCCTCAACGCCACTTGGGGGTCGATTTTCAGGAAACGCATTTTGTGGCGTATCTCTATTCTATGAGAGGAATCTGCTTACCAAATTTCAAGACTGTCCATCTAATAGTTTAAAAATCGGAATAATTATTTATATCTCGCAACACCCCCTTGGGGGTCATTTTTCCAGAAACCCATTTTGTAGTGGATATTTACTCTATGAAAGAAACATGTCTACCAATTTTCAGGCAGATTGTTTAAATAGTTTAAATACGAAAATATTTATCTATTACGCCCCTTAACGCCACTTTCTATAACTATAATATTCATATATATTATTCTATATATATAAATTATATATTTATATAATTATATATATATATATTTCTATAACACTTATCTATAACGCCCCCCCCCGTAACGCCACTGGGGGTTATTTTCCCCAAAACCATCTTGTATCTGATCTCTACTCTATGAAAGGAATCTATTTATCAAATTCAAAGACTGTGCGACTAATAGTTTAAAAATGGAAATAATTATCTATAACGCCCCTAAGTCACTTGGGAGTTGATTTTCACCAAACTCATTTTGTAGCGGATCTCTACTCTATGAAAGGAATCTGCTTACCCAATTTCAAGATTGTACGTTGAGTAGTTTAAAAATGGAAACAATTACTTATAACGCCCTTTAACCCCACGCAACGCCCTTTACGGTTCGAATTTCGTAAAATCCGTTCATAGAGGATCTCTACTCCATGAAAGGAACATGTCTACCAAATTTCAGATCTGTAAGTTGAACAGTTCCGGAGATATCGTGATTAGTTAGTCAGTCAGTGAGTGAGTCCCTTTTCTCCTTTATATATAGATATAAATTGTTGATATCTAAATCGTGCATTAAGAATTCGATTGTATTAAAAAATATACTTGTCGTCTCTTGATAAAATAAAGAAAGGGCAGAACTTATCTAATTTGTATTTTCTAAAATTTTCAAAAATTGAAGTATAGAATGATGTTTGCGCTTTCGTAACCCTATAACCAAGTGGATTCCCGCAAAACCAATTTTCGGTGGATCTCTAATCTGGAAAATGAACATGCAAGCCAAGTTTCAAGTCTATATCTAACAGGGGGGAAACGAAATTTCTACCCCCCCCCCCTTCGTAATCCCGTCGAGAGTCGTTTTCCAAAATAACCATTCTTGGCGGATTTCAATTCAACAAAAGAAAAATGCAAACCAAATTCCGTTATTATAGTCCTTGTAGTTCGCAAAAAGGATTTTTTTTTGTCAATACACCCCAGTAACCGCTTGGCTACCCCAAGTGTTGATTTCCTTCAAATTCCTACTCTACGAAAGGAATCTGCTTACCAAATTTTAAGACTGTACGTTTAATAGTTTAAAAATGGGGATAATTATCTTTAACGCCCCTTGAGCCCCCACAACGCCACTTGGGGTCTGTTTTCACAAAACCCATTTTGTAGAGGAACTGTACTCTATGAAAGGAATCTGCTTACCAAATTTGAAGATTTTGCGTCTAATAAATTAAAAATGGAAAAAAAATACCTATAACGCCCCTTGAGTCCCCGCAACGCCATCTAGGGCTCGATTTTCACAAAACATGGATCTTTAATCCATGAAAGGCTTCTGATTATCATATTTCAAGACTATACGACCAGTAGTTTAAAAATGAAAATAATTATCTATAACGCCCCTTAAGCACCGCAACGCCACTTGGGTTTCGATTTTCACGAAACCCATTTTGTAGCTTATATCTACCTTATGAGAGGAATCCGCTTACCAAATTTCAAGATTATACGTCTTATCGTTTAAAAATCGGAATAACTGTTTATATCTCCCCCTGACGCCCCTCCCCGCAACACCCCTTGGGGGTCAATTTTCCCAAAACACATTTTGTAACGGATATTTACTCCATGAAAGAAACATGCCTACCAATTTTCAAGCTGGTAGGTCAAGTAGTTTAAAAACGAAAATATTTATCTATCACGCCCCTTAATCCCCCGCAACGTCACTTGGGGGGCTATTTTCCCAAAACCCATCTTGTAGCTGATATCTACTCTATGAAAGGAATGTATTTATCAAATATAAAGACTTTGCATCTTATAGCTTAAAATTGGAAATAATTATCTATAACGGCCCCTAAGCCCCCACAACGCCACTTGGGGGTCAATTTTCACCAAACTTATTTTGTAGGGGATCTCTACTCTATGAAAGGAATCTGTTTACCTAATTTCAAGATTGTACGTCGAGTAGTTTAAAAATGGGAACAATTATTTATAACCCCCTTAACCCCCCCCCGTAACGCCCCTTGAGATTCGAATTTCGCAAAATCCGTTCTTAGCTGATCTCTACTCTATGAAAGGAACATGTCTACCAAATTTCAAATCTGTAGGTTAAATAGTTCCGGAGATATCGTGATTAGTCAGTCAGTCAGTGAGTCGCTTTTCTCCTTTATATATATAGACGAGTAGATAAGACAAAGTAAAAGGAAAGTAAGTAAACATTGTATATTACCAACATTTATTATTACAAATATTACATTATGGAGAGTTCATAGAAATAAATTTGAATAACTATGATTTATACCACGTTCAATCATTGAAGTGATGCAAATGACGATCTTACATAGCGAATTTGTTTCGATTTTAAATAGAGGTATAGATGTCAGATATAAGAAATGATTAACAACATTAAAAAATCGAATACGAAAGCAAAGGATCTTTACGCAGACGATCCCGAAAAGTGTATCCATGTTTTTAGAGGAGCGTAGAGCAGTAGGGTGCAGACTGCATCTATAATGACAGTACATACATTGAATTTTTTTCAGATTTTTTTATTAAAAAAAGAAATAAACATATATTTTAATTATTCCAATTTTTTTACGATTTATGTTACATATGTACCATTTTAAGGAATAAAGGTTTTTGTCAATTTAATACATTCGATATCTGGTGACACTAAAATTCCGTCGAGTAAAAAAAGCAGAGGAACATTAAACCTGTGTGTGTGTGTTGAAGTTCTAAATCTTCGGGTATTCTAGCGGTTATGTTCACAAAATCGTCACCGACGTGTCAGGAGTTCTAGCCCAAGTGCCACTGAAGCGAGCACTCAAGTGTTTTCCTTGTAAAGGTAATGATGCACATGAAAACCGTCGAAGCTCTAAGTCCTCCCGGGGCTAGCCAACTCAGGTGTGGTCTTCATAACTTGACCGAGGTTCAAAATTACGATGTCCGTCGCCAATAGCCCTCATGTGGCTGAATAGTGCGACGCATGATTTTATAGTTTGATGAGTGGGGGTGCTAGCTCAGATATTGTCATCACTTGACCGAGGCTCAAAATTGCGAGGTCCGTCACCAAGAGCCCTCGCGTTGATTTAGCATGCGATGCTAATGAACCAACACAGTTTCCAATTTAAAAGCTTCCATTTCTGGCGTAATTGAAAGACTGACATCAATAAGTAAAAATTTCTTTAATTCTATATTTATAGGGAGAAGAAGATATGTTGTTGCAGTCAATCATTTTGACATTAATAGACTAATTTTATTCAGTTTACTAACTATTACAATGAAACCTGTAGAACTTTAGTGGAAACACGCAATTATATTGTATAGTAATAATAATTTGCTAAAAACAATTAAACATTAAATACTCTTTAAAATAAATTTCTGATTACGTTATTGACAGTCCTGGGCTGAGAATGTCACGAGTTTAGTGATAAAATGACATAAATAGAATACAGAAAAAAGGTCAAGTACCTTTCTTTTCTAGAAAAAGGATTTCTTATTAGTTGAGATTATAGATTGAATGCCATATTATCAGCATTTAAACATTTCTTATAATTATTCATCACACAATTATATAAATAAATTTTTTTTTCAATAAAATAACATAAGTTACTTACTATTTCTTTGATGGTCTTTACTACTTATGAGATCACATAAACATAATAAAGAAAAATTATTTCACCTTCAATATCTTATAGTTACGCGCATAACTGCTAACCTTTAAACTTCATTCTGTTCAATTCCGAGAGATCTGACCTCCAAAATGTTGCCTAGTGCAGAAAACTTAGTGTGATGTAATCCTTTTTCCTAATTCCGATTACAAAGCTTGGCAGTGTTGAGACAGCACATTCTACGAAAAGGAGAATGAAAAGTACATTTCAAATAATCCTTATCGATCCTCAAAGTAAAATTTTTCAGTTCGAGATCTCGAATTTCCAATTAAAATACTGTTGCGGAAATGAAAAATAAATAATCCAAGATAAAAATTCTGTAAAAAATAAGTGTACAAAGGAAATAATGATGAATAATTCTGTGAAAATGCCAGAGGTTAAAAAAGAATCCCATGTGAATGATTCTTTGTTCTTTCTTTTTGATGAAGAAAGAAGTATAATTATAAAATTTTGCACAATAGAAAATGTTTGGAAATATTTTTGGGAAGTCAAGTTTTCACAGGCTTTTTTTTTATATTTTCAATGAGAATTTCAAATTTAATGCGAATTCAAATTTCTTTTTACAATAATAGTTGAATGATTTTTAAAATAATTGGTTACTTCATTTCTTCGCAGTTCTTTTTCTTGAAATTTTTTTCAAATGGAGATAAAGCCTTCTCTCAACTAATTTTTAATTTTTCGGATTGCCAATTAATACTTCAAATGTTTCGAGATTTTGAAAATAATTATTTATATTTTAGCAACTTTGTTTTCGCGTGTGTTAAAAATTAGTATATTTTTACAATGAGATGTATCACGCAAAAAAAAAAAAAAATTTAAAATAAATGCTTGTATTATAAATAATTCATACTAACAAGGGAAGTGTATCTAATACTTTTGTCATTTTCCGAAAAGTAAAAAAAAATAATAGTAACAAAACTATAACTAAACTAAAAGTAAATTTATGTTGTTTTTTTTAGTTATGTGAATTGTGTCTTTTATTTTGACTTTTTTTAATCTAATTTTTTGCATTCACTTTTATGTTATTTTATTTAACACTGATTGAGTTCATGAAAAATGCACTTTTCAGCAGGTATACTAAAAATATTGATTTTTTCCTTTCTTTTATTTTTGATTTTGCAAGGGATTCTTCTCTTGCAAGAATGATTGAACGCTCACTGGTTAATTCAGCTTACGAATTTTTTTTTCTTTGCGAATTTTTTTTTCACCGGCGTACTTCACCCATTTTCTTTCATCCATGACCAAGCCCCTTTGTTTACATTTTACTGTCATACAAATTTGTCATGTAGTTTGAAAATTTGATTTTTTTTTTTTCTGACAAAGCTTCACTTTTATATCAAATATTAATTTGTCAAGTATAGGATGGCAGAAAAGAATTTTAACTGAATTCCAGACTGAAATCAGTATTGTTTATTTATTATTCATACAGACATGCTTGCATTTTTGTTTCAAATTTATTCAAACACATTTTGATTTTACTGAAACAAATATTTCTTTTCAGAACTAAAAATAATTTTACATTTTATTTATTGATTAAAGAAATAATTATGAATCTTATAACAGCCATATATAGAAAAACTAAGTCATTACTTAAAGGAAAAAGATTTTATCTGAAAATAGTAGGAAACGATGGCAGAAATCCTTTGAAACTGTACCAATTTTTGATGAAAAGAATTCACTGAGCTACATTTTCTAAATTTTTGTTGAAAGTTCCTTGTGTGTAAAGGCTATTCACTCTGTGTTGCTATCGAATATTAAAATTTCATGGGGATAATATGGAATTCTTATTCAAGTCTTGTAATGAAAACTATGGAATTGTTTACTCAAGTTTTCAATCGGAGAAAAAAGCTTCCATGATATAAATAGCAAGTTGGTTAGAGCCTTCTTATCCATTAATAAAGGCCATGATTCTGTGGAAACTTTTTCTTTTTTTGATAATCAAACCAACAACGAATAAAAAATATTTGACCAATGTATACGTATTGCATTGATAAAAACAAAGTAAAGTGAAATGACATGTCATGCAGCCAGGGAAGAGTGCATATAAAAAGGTTAATGATTCCGTAAAATAAAGACATTATTGATGTGCCTCATTTTTTATCACCTTAAAGGTGCAGTATTTTAAGTATTTTTAAAAGCAGGAACATAAGAATTCTCCTAGGTTTAGGTATATTTATCGATATCCTCTTAACTTATGCAACCAGTGCATTTTAAATTTTTTTTGTGAAAGACTTTGGAAACAGTTTTTATGTTGATACGAGAATAGTACATTTTTAATTTGTAATATTATACTGATATATTTTCAATGAAATGAAATGCATCATACATATTATATGGTTAATATAATAATAATAAACAACATTCTGCTAATTTGTCTGGGTATAATGAAGGAGTTCTTAAATCAATTTAATCACTATTTATACCTAGCTTCAACGTGACTATAATAAAAAATGCTGCATAAGTTATGTATGTTCTATATTTAATATATTAGATTTCTTCTATGTGAAATTTGTGATTATATAATACCAAATTAAAAAAAGAACAACAGCAACAAAGAACTTACGTTACATTTAAATTCTTTTTAAATTCAAATCAAAAATATCCTTTAAAAACGAAATACAAAATGTTCCATACTTTGAAATTTTTATACAAATATTATAAACTCACCAAAAGTATTCTAATAAGAACTAATAACTAGTAAGATTGAAAGAAATTTGATTTTTTTTACTGACAAATTCACAAAATTTCCTGAAAATTTCACATAAGGTACACCTGACTCCCATATTTTGTGAATTGTTGTATAAAACATTAGATTGTACGTATTAATTTGTAAATAAAAAAATGCTATAACATTTCAAATTAATTGAAAAGTTTTAAAATTTCTTATTAAAAATTAAATAGAACATTAAATGAAAATCAATTTTAATTAAATTTCCATATATGCAGATAAAATTTTGAGCATGTTGACATAGAATTCAAAAAAGCATTTTTAGTGTTCACTGCGGTCTTCAAACTAGTGAGACCTTTGATATTGGAAATATTTTTTAACAATATCATTTATATCAGGTCTGTAGCTGCTACATGCTATTCTTAAAACATTATCCATATGAGCATATAAGTAAGACGATTTTTACTTTACCACAGATAAAACACTTTGCTGCTGCTATAAAAATTTTTAAGGCAGCCAATTTATCGCCTCTTGAATGAGATCCTCGAGGATAAGTGTCATTGAACGATTTGTGTTTAGTGGTAAAATGATGAGTAATATATTACTTTTAAAGAATAGCACTTTCACACACGGCAAATCAAACAAGTTGCTGATATATGTTTGTTTTTCACAACAAATTAATCAATTTCCCTATTGTCTCGAAACAACCTATTTCTTTCGAATGTTTTCCGTTTGGAAGACATGAGGAATAATTAAAACTCAGTTCCACGCATAAAATAGTCGCTATTCAAGTTCAGTTAGTACAGTGAACGCATGTGTTGCTACTTCACTATTATGTGTTTCTAACTAAAGTACCCATTCTTTATACGGGTAATAATGAACTAGAATGTAAAATTTCGATAAAGAATAATTGTGTTGGTTCTTAGAAAACGAGAAGACTTCAAAATGTTTTGAAAGCAAAGGAATATGCACTTTATTTAAGTGTAGTAAATACACTCGGTTCTATTATAAGCGAAGTCTCTAAATCCCCCCCCCCCTCCAAAAAAGTTCGTTATGAGGAAAATTCGTTAAATAGAGATTCATTTTACAATATACTGTTGTTGAATCTAGGAAAAAGTTCACTAAATAGAGATTCATTTTACAATATACTTCTGTTTTTTAATCTAGGGAAAAGTTCACTAAATAAAGGAATTCACAAAATAGAGGCTCAACAGCTTAAAGATGTGGATGTCTGACATAGCTTTTTAGTTAACCAGCTATCTTTTGCTCCTCTTTTGTTTCCCGGCACCGCAGTAAAAAATGCGCCCAATATGGCATCTTTCTTCATTGCGAGCGATAGATAGGCGTGCCTCCATTAGCTGTTATGTCCATTCTTTTGTTCCATTTAACATCCCATTACACATGCAGGGACGTCTCAAGGCATGGGCCAATTGGGCCCCTAGCCCAGGGCACCGGCCACAATGGAACCTTCGTCTCGATCTCGACTCAGCCTTAATAAGATCATGATGTGAATAATTTCAACCCTTTAAGTGTTTTTCCGGTTGTAACATATCCGAAAGACTGGGAATTTTGGACAATATGTCAACTGGTTACGTGTGATAACCGTTGTCCATGCCTACCACCATATACCATCATTACTCCTTCAGTCAAAAGTCAGCAGTCGGTCGAGCCGGTTTGTGCGATTTTAAGTCATGTACATTTATTTGTTTCGGGTTGTTGTTTGTACGATTATTTGTCAACTTATAATATGCACTGTCCACTTTTAAGGGTTATAAGTGGGGCCTACTTTTGCGTAGGGGCCCAGGGCCTCTAGAAGTCTTAAAACGTTCCTGTACACATGTATGGAAAGTATGATCCGCTATTGTGAGGAGAAAATTCTATAAATAGCGTTCTATGTGTCGGTGTAAAATGATGATTTATGGCCCATCCATATGACTTTCGACATGTTACGACAAAATGGTCGTGGACCAATGAGGAAGTGAAGGTGAGTCGACAGCAAAATTGATAGGTTTGATTGCTTAATTGATAGAATTTCTCGCTAAATTTTTAGTCCATTGTCCTTTTGCAATTAAATTTCTTTGTGCGGTGCGCCATGATCGGGCCACTCAGCAAAACTCGATTGGCCGCAGGTTGAATATCACCAGTCTACATTATTTGTTATTTTTAAAATGTTTGATTATATTTCTGATATTACGAATTGTGTTTCCACATTTATAATTATTTAAAACCGAAACTACAAATTTCAGGTAGCTTACTTTCCGAATTAGATGAATTGTTATTTGTAATTGCTTTTTCGGCTCAACTCATAGTTTGAAACCATTTTACTACTGTCGAAAACTTTTTCTTTTATTTTTATTAATTATGAAATAAATGTGGCTTTTCCCATTTTTTGAAAACATTTTGTTCTGAGAGTCCCGCATCTTTTATCTGAATAACTATTATCTACAAATAAGAACGAAAATTCGAGCATAAGGATAATTGTATCAATTTATTGATACAGTTGTAAGTTCGATAGGGCTAAGTGCTCCAGATCCCCCCTCCGAACTAATTCGATACTATATTTCACAGTGATGAAATGTTTCAAATAATCGTACAATCTGGTTGACTTCAATTTAAGGATAAGTTTTTGGCCTTAATTGAAGATTTCAATATTTGCAAAATAAATGTAAAAAATTTGTAAAAGAATTAGACATTTTCTTTTCGAGTGTTAACATTTCCTTTAACAATATTACATTTACTTCGAAAAAGATGTTGACTTTTTAGTGAGTAAATTATTTTTGCTAATTAATAAAAAATTTTCAAAAAAGCTACATGTGTGCTACTTTTTTAAAAAAAAATCTGTAAATGCAATCTGTTGTTTTGTCTTTTTGTTCGAAAAACCATCTGCTTTTAAAAATGTGGCAGCTTTTAAAAATGATTTGGCTGAGATAAATATGAGATCTTATACCCATTTAAGGACAGATTTATTATAATAAATATGTTTTGTCTGTGATTTCGATAATTTTATTCTCAATATGCTTACGATATATTTTTTTAAAGATCAACAGCTGCTGTACATATTATTTTGATGGAAACGCGTTAACTATATATTCAAAGAGAGAGAAAGTTCGAGTTTTGATACAGTCAACACTCTCGCCTATTCAAACCTTCGATAATACGAACCTCTGGCTAATTCGAAGTATATGCTCAGTCCCTAGAAAGACTCTTGATATTTCGAACTAAAACAATACGTTTTCGCGTAAAAATTTCCTATAATTTTCCAATGCTGTTTTTCAGTGTTTCATCTGTAAATTTTAATAATTAACATTAATAAAATAATTAGCTGAAAAATCAGTTTATACTTATTTCCATTTTATTTCGTTTACAACAAGTGATATAATTTTACCATCTGATATTAATATTTATTTTTTCACAGATAATTAAAAGGATAAATCTTTTAATACATTAAAAAACTGTCTATCGCAAAATTTTCCCCTTTTGATTAGCAACTGCAACAATCTTTAATCTTCAAAGAAAGATCGATAGAATTACTATAATTAGTTTTTTAAAAAAAAGGTTGTGTTTTCTAAATCAGAATTTGTAAATAAAAGTTCATCCAATAATGAAAATTCTCAAAGAAAGATTTAAAAAAAAGCAGAATTTGTATTCAATGGGTCTTCTCTTATGTTGGGGTCTTCGGAAATGGGCGGATTGCTTGCAAAAGAGGGAAATGTTATTCCATCTGCCGCCTCTTAGGGCTTTTCGCGTACGAAATTTTTTCTATTCAAAGGGCTAAAGCAAATTCTATTGGAGAATAAATTGTCCTGGTCTGTCCTTACAGTCGATAAGTACAAGATCCGCACCGACTGCATTGGCCAGGCTGTATAATGGTCACATCACGAGCTTGAATTCTTCGACAGGGAAAATACTTTTTCATCTTGCCCTTGCTCCTGTCCTGTTTCTGCTTATGTTATTTACTGTATTGGCACCTGAAGTTAGGGGGAGAATGGACCTGGTTCAAGTATTTGGACCTACAGGGATGTCTTAAGGCATGAGCCAACAGGGACAGGGCTTCAGAATGGACCTCGTTTCGTTCCCTATTTCAATAATTCTCTGATTTGAATAATTTAAATAGTTGAAGGTTATTCCTGGACATATTCTCCGAATAACTGGGAATTTCAAACTGCATGTCATCTGTGACAAGACTGCGCCATTATTTAATGACCACTGTGGCATAATCCATCATTATTCATTTGGTTGAAATGCGGCGGTGGTCGAGAAGTTTGTGCCTAAGTTTGTGAGATTGTGAGTCATGCACATTTATTTGTTTCAGATTACCGTTTGTACGAATATTTTACAATGTATGCTACATATTGTCTAATTTTAAGGGTGACAGGTGGGCCATACTTTTGCATAGGGGCCCAGAGCCACAAAAGGTCGTAAGTCGTTCTAAGGGACCAGGGTCTCAAGAATTCTTAAGACGTCCCTGTGGACCAGGGGAACACAACATAACAACGAAAACTCAGTTTCTGATAAAAATTTTAACAAGGCTATCTGATAAAAGAACATCTGATGCCTTACCGATTAAATTGATTAAAAATTACATTCAGTACCAATGATTAAACTTACCAATCCCTCTTTTTTTAATACTGAATTGTGTAACATATATAATAAATAGAAAATTTAAAAAATATTGATGCTGTGTTTTAATTGAATGTAAAGACCCTATATATTTACCATCTAATTACAGTTTCTAAGTCTGAACTAAAACGAATTAATTCAAAAAAAATTTTATAAAAAAATAACATTATTAAAACAAGAAAGCCTATGATTGAAGAAAATGAATTGCTATGAATCACAGGTGTGCGGAGAAATCCAACCCGCGCGTTTTCGGAGATAAAAAATTTCAATACTTACATATTATACCGTTGACCAACTTCGTCAAATGAAAAGACATTACCAATTCAAAAAATGTCGCTAAATGCTGCCATCGTTATTATTGTTTTATTCAAGCGAGTGCAAAAACGATTTTTCACTATTGGCTGCATATCGCGACATTTGGTGACGTCTTTTGATTTGACGAAATTGTGGTCGATGGTATAATACATAAGTACCAAATTTCTAGTTGACCTGACGTTTGATTGTGATTTTCAGTTGATAACATTGTGATTGACGACAGGAATGGTTAACCAATAATATGAGTAGAGTTTAAAAACAGAAAATTAAAAACAACCACTTTTAAAGTATAAAAAAATGCATTGAAGAGCAACCTGATAACAGCTTGCTATAATATGCTTGTGTACTGAGATTATCTGGTGTCTTTTGGTGGAAAAATATTGTATGGCTCCATTCGTTGTTGAAGTGAATGGAGAAGAAGACTGCGTGCCGGTCAAAAAGGTAAGAACGAATATTCCCAGTACGAACAGCGAGTACTAAGTTCTAATAATTAATTTTGCTTCGTTGTTTCATTTTGGTACAGAAAGAAAAAAAAATGTTACAAATGCTCCCTTTTCGATAACCAGAAGTTGAATATTTAAGGTATCAGAACACGTTCGGAGTACTTTTTAACAAAATAGCATACTAAAACATTATAAATGCTCTTTTAGGACTCAATACCAATAAATATTAATATTTAACTATCAAAATTTAAAACAAATTACCTGAATTTTACAAAAATCACAATTATAAGTGAAATTTTAGCAATATTTTTGAAAAACTTCAAAGCAGTTAGAGAAAAAAGTAATAAACATAAAAAAGTAAAAGTATTACTAAAACAAATTAGATGCATTTATCTAGAAAATGTACTAAAATTTAAATTTTTATTAAAATTTGATTGAGTAAACATTATAAGAAATGTTACATTTTTTATGAGACCATTATTTAAATAACAAGCCATAACTCAAAAAGTATTCATAAAATAAGAAATATTTTAGTACATTCTCTAGAAAATAACATAAATATCAGGTTCAAAAAGTTTTAAAGAAATACATTCGTAATATTTTGAGTTATCAGACTCGCCATGATAGATTTTTAGCAATTTAAATGCCCATATTTCTGGTAGATCAAAAACCCACTTCCGGTTTTTCTAAATTTATAAAATTTATTGTAACTTGGCCTCTAGGTAGTGTAGAAACAAAACAAAGTATGTTTCGTAAAGTCAAAAGATAGCTCTATTCAATAAAATAAAAAACAAAAATATCTGTCTTGACTGAATTTGGTCATTTTCAATGTGTTCGGAGAAGGGGAAAACTTTAAAGGGAAACCTTTAAAGGGAAAAACTGTTAATTTCGTTTCTGTAATAACATTGTGTGAAAATGCTTTGTTTTAAGCTGAGATATTCCGTTATTTTGAAACTATTTAAGATTTTTGTGCTGAGAATTTATTGATTTTTTTTGCAACTAAAATGGTTTTTCTTGCTACAGGAAGAAAATAGGACTTGTAACGAATGGTAATAGAGCGCCCTCTCCTGGCCATGTGAACACTTAACCAGTCAACCTGCCACCTCGGGGAAGAAAGGATGTGCCAATGTCCTCCCGCGCAAACCCCTTTGTATTTTTATAGTATTTTCCTGTTTTTATGTAATTGTAACCGTGCTCAATTAGAATGTACCACCAATTAAAATTATTTGAGCTAGCCGCCGGAGTTATTTTTGAGTATCGGTTATAAAAATGGCGCCCAACGTGGGGCCCGAATAATTATTTAATTTTAATATGACTACTAGTCTAACAAAGTTATCTTCAATATTCTGAACTGCTAGTTCATGAAGAAGTTTAAAAAAAGTAATTTCTGAAATTGTAGCTACCGGCTACGAAGAAATTTTCGGATTACTAGAAAATTTATATTTCCTACCGGGAAATTAGACACTTTGGATTGCATTCGTCTTCATGGAGCATCAGCTAAGTTTCTTTTCTTTTGTTTTGTTTCTGATTCATTTTGATCTTTTATTGAATTTTACTTATGTTTTTATATTTTATGGTATAAATATATAATAAGCATGATTTATTAGTCATATTTCATTTGAGTAATTATTTTCCCTAGTAAGGAAATTCTTTTACTTTTGTTCATTTCCTGTGATTTATCACTATTAGTGTACTTGTATGGGGAACTTCTTACCCCCACTTCTGACCTTGAGTTTTCACTGCTTGATCTGGTTCATGAACAAGATGTTTTGTTACTAAGGGCTTTTCCCCCCGATTTTCTGTCTCTCACGCCTGTGGTGAAAATCAGACATTCTTTTTTTTTTTCTCTTATTCATTTTTCTTGGAAACTCGGAATTCAGCATCCGCTGTTCGTTTTGTAAAATTTGTTTATCCTCGGTAGTTTTCACGTTTTCTGTTGACTCATTGATATTTCCTATTTAGTATTATAATAACATATGTTTTTTTATTGAATTTTAGTGTTATGAAATTGTGTTTTATTTCTAACTCTATTGAAGAATTTTGATCATATATAAAATATACGCGAATTTAAATGAAAGAAATTTTTTTTTGTTAACAAAAAGAATAGTAGAAAAGTATTTTTATTTTTATTTAAAAGATTCATTCACATAGGTTTTGTTTGGACTTTAAATTTCATCAGAATTTCTTTTATATGTGAATTATTTTTAGTTGCCAAGCTAAATTTTTGCATTCAGTCAAATATCTACAATATTTTAAACAGTATTTTTATTCCTTCAAAGGAGTAGTTTATATGTTTTTTTTGGCTAAGTGAATCAGAATTTCTATTTATCTGAATTTTCATTTTGTTTTCGAAGTTTAGATTTTGTATCCTGTCAGACATCTATAATATATATTTTTTAATAGTATTGTGTTCGAATATCCAATTCTTATTATTTTAGTGATTAGTTGATGCTCAATTATCAAGGTTAACTATTTTAAAAAACTAAATTAACTGCATTTAATTTGTGGCTGTCGGATTTTATAATTGACCCTTTCTTTCCCCTCAAAAGTTAAAAACAATGGCGTATCTTGCTAAAGCGCGCAAAGAGGACTTAAAAACACTAGCTACAGAATTGGGCCTCGAAATAGGAGAAGTAATGAGAATAATAGATTTTAAAAATTTAATCATTACTTCGAAAGACTATGATGAACAGTTTACTAAAACTCTTCTAGAAACAATTATTAACACGAGGGTTCAGGCAGAACGTGAGGAGAAGGAGGAAAATGAATACAAACGAAAACAAGACCAACTGATTTTAGAACTAGAACTCATGAAGTTAAGCATGACTGCTACTTCTTCAACTAACACTAGTGCTGCTGCCGCAGAGAAAATAAATATCCAACACCTTATACCCAGATTTGTGGAAACTTCAGACATTTCCACCTATCTAAAAATATTTGAAAGGCAGTGTGAGCAAGTTAACATAGGGGAAGTCGATTATGTAACACATCTTCTACCAGTGTTATCTATTGATATTTCCAATATTATCTTGCGGGAACCTAAGGAGAAATTAGGAAATTACCAGCACATTAAGCAAGTGCTGCTCCAACGATTCAAGTTGAGTGCTGAATCGTTTCGAATTAGGTTCAGTACTCATCAAAAACAACCCGAAGCTCTGTGGAAGGACTTCGCGTATGAGCTAAACAATTACTTAGAAGAATGGCTACATAGCCTAGAAGTGAAAGACTTTAACTCCCTTAAGGATTTGGTTCTTACCTATCAGCTGAAGAGAAGAGTTTCGAGGGACGTTAAAGAACATTTCGTGGATATCTGGGGAGATATTAAAAGCTCATCTGAGCTAGTACAAAAATTAGATGATTATGAAATTGCTCGAGGTAAGACGTCGAAACATAAAGTTTTACCAGACGTAGAAAGAACTTATTTCCCCTCAAAAACAAATAAAGAAAGCAGTATAAGAACGAGGCATAAGGCAAAGGAAGCACCAAGAAAACCATTTGGAGGGCATTCGCAATTTGAAAGCCGAACTCCTTTGTCCTGCTATGGATGTGGAAAGCCCGGTTACATCAAATCAAAATGTCCTGACTGCAATCCTTCAAAGGGTGATCCAGCTCACTTTGGAATTCTGCAAGTTAACAGTCTCTCTCCTTCCAACAGAAATGCTGTACTCAGGATCAGCATAAATGAAGTTTCGGGAACTGCATTTGCGGACAGTGGTGCAAGTCATTCGATTGCAGGAGAAACTCTTTACAGTATCCTTCTGCAACAAGGAGCTGCTTTTGAGAAGACAGTCATATCCCTATCCTTTGCTGATGGAATCGTTACTCAGAAAGAAGTTCTACGTACATTTCAAACAGTCCTTCTGGAAGGCAGAAAGTTTAAAACCCACTTTATTATTTTGCCTGAAGCCAAAAACAACCCCACTCTACTTGGAGTTGACTTTCTCAAAAATGCTGGAATAGTACTAAATTTCAGAAAGAACTGTTGGACTTTTTGTGACGATTCCCGAAAATCGTACAATTTCGTAACGCCTTACCAGAGTACATCTGTTCATGTACTTCCTGTGGCGATAAAAAACTGTCAATTACGGGAAGATGAAGGACAAGAACTCCCTGGTTCTCAGCGTGTGAAACTTGATAGCTTGCTTAAAAATCATCACTCTATCTTCGAAGTAGGGGGAGAAGCTACTCCATTTATCGAACATAGCATCAACACTGAAACAACCCACCAATTTCAGTGCCTCCCTACCGGATGAAGCCAGCCAGGAAGGAGCTGTTGAAGAAAGAGCTAGATTCTCTGCTGCAACAAGGCATCGTAGTAGAATGTGAATCTCCGTACGCCTCTCCCGTTGTTTTGATTCCAAAACCAAGAATTGAAGAGAAACAAGATCAGCGAAAGGCCTTCTATGATAAAAGACATCGTCCTGGTCCCTTGTATCATCCAGGTGATGTCTGGGTAACCCTTCACCCCCTTAGCAATGTTGCCCGAAAGAAAACAGCTAAATTCATGCCTAAAAGAGATGGACCTTATATTATTGTGACTCAACGCTCTCCGACGACTTATGAAGTGGCAAATCCAAACAACCCACATTGAGGT
>BMAO01037701.1:0-19048 GCA_019973975.1 Trichonephila clavata | reverse complement strand
TCTGTACTCACAAAGTAATATTTTTTGCGAAATATACAATCATATTTGTGAATTAATTGTATTCTAAGAAGGCAAAATAGGTTTATGGTAGCTGAAATAGGTTATAATACTTTAGATTCAATTTTTTTTTAAATTTCTAAAAAAAAACTCCGTCAATCGTTGTTCCGTACTTTGTCGTGCTTTCATTTGGATCATTTGACATAATTAAATTGAATTTTGATTTTAAAAAACCTACTAAAGGGTTTGATTTGTTTTAAAAAATTCTATTTTATATAAATCCCACTTAAAATAACAGGCAATTTGTTCAGAAGAGTGATCCGGCTTCGTGTGGCAACTAAATTTTGTGAATATTTCGATAATTTTCTCTACACTTTTATTTGGTGGAAATATAAATAGTAACCTAGAATTGTTTGTTCCTTTTCTCTCTCTACATTTCACTCATAAATTTCTCCAATGCATGACTCATTAAACGCCAAATGATTCAGTAATATTTGATACTACATACTTTTCTGAAGTAACACAAGTTGTCGTATCTCCCTTATTAGTATATATATTATGTCAACTCCACAGCTCTGTGATTGTGTCTTTGGAATTTAGCAATACAATGAAAATTTGGAACATCTATGTTTTCTTCATTATTTATCCACGTTTCTGTTAAAAGTAATATAGTTACACGTTGCATAAAACTGTCATCGAGATCCAAAGCATGTGCACGTAAACTTCGACAATATCAAAGAATATATTGACATCCTTTTTTTGTGGAAATGAAGTTTGTGAAGATATCTATGATTGTTTTAAGTTTGTTTTGTGTGTGTGTAATAACCTTTTAAATTAATTTTGTAGATCTCTCTGGGAGATGTAGATTCTCTAGGCCATTGAAGAATTTGGAGAGGAGAGATCTCAATTTTCCGTAACAATATAAATTCCTTCAAGACTTGTTACTCTTGATAACGCAACATATACCGGTTGTTGAGAATGTGTTTTCTCATACTTATAACAAGTCTTGAAGGACTTTACATTGTTGCTGAAATTTCCGATCCATATTACGAGCGTTACAAACCCAAGGCGTAACAATGTTTGGCTTCTGAAAACGCATCATTCAAGATCACTCTCTGCAACACGCGCCTAAGGGAGCTATCACTTCAATAATAATTAAGTTCAATTTAATTACGTTTTAAAATATGCAAAAAATGTTTACCATTTTGAATTAAATCAGTTGCTTAGAAAAAAGGTAAGAATTCAATTTCTCACAGTATCATTTAATATAGCGTATTTTAAGTAGCACTATTTGAGAGTAGATATTAAGAAGTGATTAAATATATTTCGTCAATTTAAAATAATATTTCTATTTGAAGGCTGAATAAACAATTGATTTTCGGCTGGTTGATATATTTTTGAAAGTGTATGGAAAACTTAATTCACTAATTAGTTCCTATGATTAACTGAGAAGACATATTAATTTTATGAGTCATTTATCGTTTGCCGTAATGTTGGTCTTTACAGAGTCGAATATAAATTACGAGAAAAACTAAATTAAATCGGCTAAGTCGTAAAATACTGCAATTTCATATTTCTTACTCAATTAGGTTATGAAAAAATCAAAAATGGTTTAAATATTTGAAAACATTGAATAATGATTTATACGATAAATGGAGAAAACGTTCTACGTAAGAAATCTCATAGTTAATATTTACCTTACATGGTTTTTAGTTCGAAAAGTAAAATGAATATTAAAAATGTAACATGAAAATAAAAAATCATTAAATGTATTAAATTTGCAGCAAATTACAAATTTGTAATGTGTGTATTATATTGCATTGCATTGCTTGAAATGTAATTTCGATTTTCTCCAAAATAGGGCTAAATTCGTTCTTTTCACAACCACCTTTTCACTAAGCTACAATAATATGATCTTATAAATATAGTGACATAACAAGAATTTTTTGCGAAAATGTTTGCTTGATTGGATGCGACAGTTTTTGTTCGGTGTTCCACCAAATATGTTCGGTTGAAAACAGCATTTTGAAATATATATTTACTTTTTTTATATGTCGAAAAGGTAAAAGTACTGACCAAGCAAGAAAAAAAATTAAATGTGCATGGATAAATTACTTAATAGAACGCCAGTGGTCAAGCTAATTAGCAAAATTCTTTCTGGAAATTTTAAGGTTGAAGTTTCACCACGTTCTGAAAAAGCACCTGAAGCTCATTCTGAAAAAAAAGGCAAAGGTATCATTGATATGAACCACCGAATGACATATTGTGAGATCGAATTCGACTATTCATGATCACGCGAAATACTTTGGATTAATTTCGTAACTCAACAAAATGGTTTCCCATTGTTCATACAAAAGAAATTTGTTCCGTCACGTATACAAAATTTTTACTTATCTGATAATTTTTGTGTTTTTAATAAAGTCATATGGTATAATTTTAGTGTCAAAGTAGATTATTTTGCATTCAATACATTGTTATTGTATGAGGGGAGCACGATGAAATTTATGACTGAAAATGAATCATGATTATCTAACGTTTGAGAATCACTGCACTACAGCTATTTAAAACATTTTTGAAAATTTCCCATCAACACCATTAAAAGTATATTCATTATTTTCAACACGTTTTGAAAGACAATACAAGTGTTAGAAAATTTTATTTCAATGCCTTTGATTCCAAACGTATATTTTTTTATCATATGTGTTACTAAATTTGTATTAGGTTGCTTGGAAAGTAATTTTTTTCCCGACAGGGCGTTTAATTGTAATTTTTTACATCCTTCACACTTAGCTGAATAACAATTATATGCTTTGAGAGCTGATATAGCAATGCTTGCTTGTGAAAAAGTCAAACTGATTCAACAGAGTAGTTTTTGGTAGGTGTCTTTGAAATATGGCTAGTGAAAAGCAGTATTTTGACATATTTACTTTTTTTACTATAGAAAAGGTAAAAATACTGTTCATCAAGAAACAATTTAGCCAATTTTTTTGAGAAAACGTATTGACAGCACTCCAGTGTGTGAATAGTGGTTTGCAAAATATCGATCTGTGGCAATTTTGATGTTGAATGCCCACCAGACCTTGGAAGGCCAGTTGAGGCTGATTAAGACACAATAAATACATTAATTGATGCAAACTGGTGACTAATAACTTTAAAGACCACTGAGAGGTTAAACATATTGAATTCAGTTGTTGTTCATGACCATTTGAAATTCCTAGGTTCAAATTCAAAGCTTGATACATAGGTTCCTCATGTTCTCCCGGAAAGAAATTTGTGTCATCACGTTGACGTCCGTGATTTGCTTCTAAAAAATCAGGAAAAGGATCCGCTTTTGAAGAGAATCATCACTAAGGCCAAACAATGAGTTATTTACAAAAATGTTAATCGCAATAAGGCGTAGAGTAAAAAATGAAACGAATCAAAGTACTTCGAAAAACAATATTCATCAAAAAAAGTCATCCTTGTTTTAGAAAAGTTTTTAAAAAAACCGTGTTTCCTTACATCCACTATGTTTTCCAGATCTGGCATCTCCGGATTGATCTAAAAATGTTTTAGATGACAAAACTTGCATTTAAGAGGAGGACGTGAAAAATAATTTGGATCAGTCTTTTATTACCAGAGATCAGATTTTTTATGAATATAGAATCATGCTACTGCCAGAAAGATGGCAAACTTTCTGGCAAACCAGATCTTTTGTACGACTGCCGGCTTGCGATGTTTCTTTAGGAAAGCAACTAATTATTTCCGGAGCCAGCTGTCTAAGATGGTTTTCAGGTGAGCTTGCCTGAATTAATGAGTAAATTACATTAATATAATACGTTAAAATATTTTAATTAAAAATACAGTATTTTTAAAATTTGCCTTTACTTAAAATATCTATAATATATTGATCTACTGTATATACTATTTTAAGATATGTTCTTCTAAGGCTATTTTTTGGATGTTGTTCCCGGAAATACCTTGCAGTTCCAAGGGTTTCATGAGTCGATAAAGTTTGAAGACCACTGCTTTACAGAAAGGGGATATGAAATCAAACAATCCATTAAAAGTATTTCCACTTGAGGATTAGTAGCAAGGCCCAAAGAGAATCCATTACAGCTGAAAAAAAGGAACGCTAGAACTCCAAAATAACGTTTTACTCGAATTTAAAACATTTGTAAAGAACATCCGAGAGGTATCTTACAAAAGTCATCAATACTTCCAAAACATCTGCCTCATATTTGACTACCCCTCCATCGTATTGTATAATAAATACTCCAATGTAAATTTCAATACAAACCCCAACCCCCGTCGAATAAAAATCGTGCACCCTTCTTCTTAATCTTGATAAGTTAATTTCCACCTACTTCAAGCACGGCAGAGAGCCATGTGTCTTTTACTGACATGATATCCGTTCGCAGGGCTAATTAAGACAGACTATCTACATCCAATCTCGTTAAAAGGGAGTCACTCACTGATTTGGAAACGCGCTTTTGATTAAAAAAAAGAGACACCGGATATAGCTTTTGTCTTGTGCCTGTCAACGCTCTAATGCACGGCAGGGTGCCTAAATTCTTTTAATTGCATTGCGCGCATATTCCAATCTTGGAGCTTCTTCATTTAAGAAGTCCGGAGAACTAGTGTAATTGATTTTATTTAAAAATGGGGAATGAATAAGATGAGAAAGGGAAGTAGGATTTGTCAAAATATG
Organism: Trichonephila clavata; assembly: GCA_019973975.1. Taxonomy (NCBI): domain Eukaryota; kingdom Metazoa; phylum Arthropoda; class Arachnida; order Araneae; family Nephilidae; genus Trichonephila; species Trichonephila clavata. The sequence continues at coordinate 14,361 of BMAO01037701.1, read as the reverse complement.
CGACTCTATAGGAATGCGAAGAGTTTTCGCGTAATGCTTTTGAATAGGAAGTTTGGAATTATTTCGAATATTTTTTTGATTGATTTTTGTCTTGATTTTAGCCGCAAAGAATATCGATATTTGTGTATGTGTGTGTGTACTGTCATGTAAGATAATTTAGAATCTATGTATATAAAATGGATGTTTGTATATATGAAATCGCTTCACACTCCAACCCCGTTCAACCGATCACTATGAAAATTGGCAAGCATATGTATTTTTTGTGGAGAAGGTTTTCGTACTATACTTTTTGTTATAGTTTCCCATCAGGTGGTGTTACAGCAAAGCAATTTCTATACCATTCAATTAACCCGGCACTTCTCGCGCAGGGTGTGGCATACCCACCGTCTAACTTTTTTCAACGCTCCTTCTAAGCTTTTTTTGGAAAATGGATAGTTTCTCGTGTAGCTGACTTTTAATTCATATTCTTTGAGGGGCCTTAACTTGTAGGCGAAATCTATATATATTTTTTGGATATCGCCTCTTTGGGTATGTCATACCCTGCGCGTGAATCACCGTTACAGTTCTGAATGCATGAGCACGTTTTAAACCTTCCTTATGCTGTGACATATTATTGTAGTTATGATGAAGAAATGGGATATTTAAGTAATTTAATAGATACAGTATTTAATAGATATATAGTACAGCAGTATTTTCGGATGAAAAAAGTATCTTTGTGGGGATGATGAGGAAGAATCGAATGATGAGAAGTATAACGGCAAGTATGATTCCTCCACTGAAATCGATAAAGATTTAGACTACTGTTGATAATAAACGCTTTATATGTATAGACACAAAAATATTTGGGAAGAATGTAATTTTAAAGGAGACAACTGGTACACATCTTATCCACTTTCAGATAAACTTATGAAGAAAAAAAAACTATTGCTGGAACAGTAAGAGAAAATAAAAAAGAAATTCCAAAATTTTTGAATTTAAGAAATAGAGAAGTTTACTTTTGTTTTAAGAAGACACAGATTAAAAAAAATTAAGATCCAGTGAAAACATCACACTCCCTCACGACGAGATTAAGAGTGTATAAACAATGCACAGAATGCCCTTATAAAAAGAACAGAAAAACTAAATTTACGTGTGAGAAAATGTAATGAACATATAGTATATATATATATTTCTTACCTTTCTTCCTTTGTAACCTTTGTATACAAATTTTACGTTATAAACACAATATAAAAACCCTTGAGGTATGACATACCCTGCGCAAGAACTTTAGGTTATTTTTTTCGCGCGAGTCATGGGCCGGGTTAATAGTCTAGTTGCCAACATGGTAGCTATGCATAGAAAAATTTGGCTTAGATAGGATCTCCTTTAATGTGTTAATCTATTGATGCAGCGCTCCTAATACTGCTTTAATTTAACATCTTATGATTTACGCAGGTTCGATTTATTAACTAATGTCTGCATCATGATAGTGGTTAGTACTTTAAATCATAATTAAAGACAACGCAAAATTAATGAATTACTCGGATTAAATTAAAACAAATTCGTTTATTACATTTAAAACACATCACGAAATTAGATTAAACGCTATTAAATTTTAAGAATAAGAATACTACAAACATTTCACTTATCTGAAACGGAGGCCAGGCGATGGGTGGTAGGCATTGGCTTTTTTGTTAAGTATATGTAAAAAACTCTCTCTTAATCTCCCGAGAAATGTCCCGGTTCCTCCTTTTAAGTGGGGGCAAATTACCCCTTTTTTCATCCGCACGCCCTTTGGTCTCGCCTAGTCATTGGTCAGGAACCAAGCGCAAAGTTACAAATTTCTCGACTCCTCTTCAAATTTATGAGTCCATTCAACTTTCCTGACCGGGCGCCGAGACCCCCAACTTAGGAATCCGACAACATCCTGTCAACAGAAAACAAGGGGAATACACAAATTACATGTGTCTTGGGGACCATCTTCAAACCCGATCAGCATCTAAGCCTTCCAGCCTCCAAGCCACCCATCACTATATAAATAAATGGATGTTTGTGTATATGACCTCGCTTCACTCTAACACCGTTCAAATGATCGCTATGAAAATTGGCATGTATATATATTTATTTTTTGTGGAAAAAGATTTTGTGCTATTCTCTGTTGCAACTCTCCACCAGGTGGCGCTACAGTACATCAACTTCTGCACCGTTCAATCAATCACTAAGTTGCCAACAGGGTCGCCAAAAATCATGTTAACTTGGCACTATCGCCAACATTTCGCTACGTTTCCATTGAATCACCATTATAATGTAAGGAACGGCTTTACTTGCGAATATTATAATTTTAACATAAAATAAATACAACAGAAAGTAATATTAACGTATTACACATCCAGACATAAATTATTTACGCTGTCTTAAGCGTTCATTACACAAAATTTTTAACACAATATGTTACTTTCCTGAGAAAAGATTAGCTTAGGAAGGTGTTTTTAAAAATCGACCCACACGAGAGTGTGTTACGGCGCGTTATAAATAAAAAAACCCTCCTTTTTATCAGTACTTTCGTGTTAAAGGAATTTCAATGTATGTAGATTCTAATAATAAAATATGTTTTTGAAAAATCTGCAAGAACTTTGAAATTTCTCATAAAAATTTTCCCAAAATTCTAAAACGTACACTTTTAAGAACATTCTGAATCAATGTATGTTAAAATGTTTCAAATACTATTCATACCACAAGGTCCTCAATAACCTAAATCTTTTCAAGAACAAATTATAAATTATTATTTAGATAAACTCATTAAAATTATAATTTTATATTAGTACATCAGAATTAAATTTAACGAAAATAATTGAGATGTACATTAACTTTCTTACAAAAGGTGAGGATATATTTTAGTTCGACGTCAAAAAGCCGAAACCAAAAAAGATTCGGAGAGAAAATAGAAAAAAAATAAAAAAAGAAGTAATTTCCTTCAGGAAGACCGCCATGTTGGATCGGGAAAGGTTGTCTCCTTTTTCGATGCATTTTACTGACGTTCTTTTTTGCCTGTATTACCTGCAAGTAAAAACTAAATAAAACACAAACATACAAAAAAAAAAGTCCAGCTAGTCAGTCTAGATTCACCGTGTATTTCCCTAGAGTCTCCTATAGCGTCCTCTTCTGTTTCCGCGGTGCACTATTTATTATTATTTACTTCCAAGCGTTGCCTTTTTTTTCTTTTTTTCCCGCCATTTTTTCTTTATTTTTCCCCCCGTTGCGCTGCCCGCCGCGCCTTAAGCCTCGTGTCGCGTTTAAAATATTCATTCTGGAACGATTTTCGCCCTAGCTGTAACTGTAACGGTTTGTTCCGAAAGACGCTAGGTGTTATGGGATTGGGGAGGCGGTAAAAGGCGCAAATATTTGCGATTGCCGGTAACAGGGCTTCAACACATCTTTACGGATCCGCCCCTGCGGTTTTTGCCAACGTGTCGTTTTTCTACCCGTTTTACTTTTGAATGCGCGCAAAATAGATACACAGGTTTGGATTTCGAACGTCGGGGAAAAAAACAGGGGGAAAAAATGTTTGAAATGAACTAGCAAACGAAATGGAACACTTTTTTTTTCCTTCTTCGTCGTCTGTATTCTGCGTGTTTGAATAAATATATATATGTTTTTCTTTTTTTTTAGTTGACGAGGGAACATATCTGAGTGAATATTAGAACAAAATGGTATTTTTATGGCAAAATGCAGTTCTAAGTTTCTTTTTTATAGGCTAAGTTTTTATACGAGCTGCCATTCAAATGTTTAGATGGTAAATATAAAATCTCCCGGAGGAGTAGCATATTGGACGGAATATGGCTGTCGCTAGTTGTTGCATTTCTATAGATGGATCATTAGATGAAAAGGGAAAGGGAATAGTGTAAAAACTGACAGGCGTTGAGTTTTTTCCCCGAAAGTTCTTTCGTATAAAACTGGCTAAAAGTAACAAAAGGGATCTCAACAATACCTATAAAATACTGGGTTGGCGAGAAAGTAATTTCGGCTTTTTAGTATGAAATGCTTCTACACAAAAAATTAACTTTAATCTGCCATTCTTTTTAATTACCTGTTGCCATTTTTCTAATAGCTTCATGAATCCTCTCGCATAGAGTTTCTGGTCTTCATCAACAAAAAACACGACCAAGTGTGATTTGAGGTTACCACTATTATAAAAGATTTTACCACTTAAAACGATTTGTAAAATTTATGATAAATATTATTTAGATGGTGCAAGGTCAGGGGTATATGGAAAATGCGACATCACTTCCAAGAAAGTTCCAATAATTTCGCCCATCTTGCTAAAGATTGTGGTAAAGATGCATCAAGTTTGGGCCATGATCTTTTTCAATTAATGTTATTGTAGACGATTCATTTTTCATCTCCAACCTTGCAGCATGAGATTATCATTTATATCGTAGTTTATGAAACATTTAAATGGTAAAAATTTCAGTAATAATAATGACTGCTATCGCACTTGGTTGAGTTTTTATTGATAAGTACCAGAAACTCTATGAGACCGGAAACATGATATTGCCAGAAAAAGGGCAACAGGTAAACAAGCAGAATGGAAGATATTTGACTAATTATAGCATTTTTAGTATAGAAAAATTAATATAAGTTACACAATAGTTTTAATCTAAAATATAGTTTCAATTCATAAATATACAAGGTAGTTATATAATTCTTAGATATTATTGATAATTAATATAAATTATAAGAATTATTATATCCAAATTATCAAAATTATTCTCTAAAAATGGAATAATGAACGGAGGGAATTTGAGATTTATATTTTTTTTAAAATTTTGTACTCCTTAGTAAACAAATAAAATACGAAAAAAGTCATACTATAACAACACAAGTACTGTTGGCGACGAACCTCATAGCTCTGAACTATGGTCAGAAGAGGTCATGGTCATGAGTACGATTCTTGATCTGATATTCCACTGTTCCATGTTATTGAGATAAAAAAATGAAATTTCGGAAATATTCGTTTCAATAAACTCAGTTTTCAACACTCTTTTCAGATAATTTTAAATGGCTGATGTTACCCATTAAATCTAAAAACTAAATTTTTTAAATTCTATTTTAAAAAGAATATTTATTCTTAACCCTTTTAGTGGTCAATTTTTTTTTGTGCCCAAATTGTTACAAAAAGGCACATTTTTTTAAAAAATTTCATATAGCTAAGCATAATATTTAACATAATGCGAAAATGGAAGAATTTTATTTTAATTTTAAAGCTTTTACACAATTTTATGTTTTATAATTGTGAAACACAAAACTCTCCTAAATGTTGGCTTTCTATAAGTATATTAGCATGCTATGAAGAATGTTTCATATATATTTTAAAAGAATTTCTATCTGATAGTTATAAAAAAAATTCTTAGATATAGAAATGATAAAATAATCAGGTCAGTCGATGAATGTTATGTAAGAAGTGACGCAAATTCTAGAAAAATTGATTATCATTTATGCAATTTAAAAACTTTGTAACTTAAGAAATGGATTTATAAACAAGAATTAAATAAAAATTAATATTTTTAAATTGCTGACCTAAATTTTCTTAAGTACCAACCAATTCTATAATTATTTTTCGCTTAAATGGACATTCAAAATAGATAATAAAATCACAAATTTTTGTGTCGAAAATTTATTATATTAAGAATGAGGTAAATTAAATAAATGAAGCTTTTCTGTGATGAGAAATTGAATATATTTTAAAAAATTTGTATCAAATTATATATATAAATGTAATAGAAGTGGCCGTTGGAATGATATTTCTTTATATGGTTACTATTTATGATGGTTGATGTTGCACATTCAATATTATTGAGGAGGCAGTCTTGGGGTTAGTTAATCTTGTTTATTGTACACTGAACATGAAGACACACAGGTAGACGGAATCACAAAGAAACATACACACACTACACAAACACAAACCAAGCTGCAGCCGGCTACATGTTGAAGCGGACAAAATATGGAAGCGAAAGAGGGGTGGTCTCCAGGAATCTCAGTTTTTATAGGCAACTCAAATTACATGATCTGAGTAGGTAGCTAGATGTAGTTTAAAATACTCTCGTTAGGCGACTGGCTAAGTTATTACTAAAACGTTGGTCCTGAAGGGATAGACCATAGGTAATTAAAGATATTTAAAAGGATTTTTCCTGGGATTAATACATATATATATATATTGTAAAACAGTCGACTCTCGATAATTCGAAGTTGTGTGTGTGTGTGAAGGGACCAATGACGAACTTCGAATTATCAAGAAGGGGAAAAAACTTCCGAAATACACGATAAGAAAATTTTTTCTAACACATTTAATTTTGAAACTATGTAATAAAACAACAATTGTACATATGTATGAAAATATTTTAAAGTATTTTTTAAAAAGTGTATATTATATACAGAAGTCGAAAGTCGTGTATTAAAAGAATAACTTTATGTATTAAAAACGATTATTAAATGAATACATACTGTACATAATTAATCTTTTTTGACGAAAAAAATCTGAGGTCTTTGAAAATCTGTTTACTCTGTTATCAGTTCCCTCAGACACTGTCTCCAACACCTTTGGTTCCTCAAGACAAGGTCCATACTAGATCATGCTCTATTTGGTGTCACATACCCTAAATCACACAGATCAGTCATGAATCGTCATATCCGTCTGACGCAAAATACACAATCCTACGTACCTTCTGAACACATGTGTTGTAAAGCCAAGTGTTAAACATTTGTATGTTTTTTTTTTGCTTGAGGAACCGGGAAACACAAATAAGGGATGACAGACAAATAATACTCAAGTGAGTGAGAGAATATTAACGTCCCACTGTTCAGCTACACGAGGGCTTTTGGGGACGGTCCGCGTAATTTGAACCATGGTCAAGTGACGCGAACGACACCTGAGCTGGCACTCCCCCTCTCCTAACTATCACACCAACGGGAGGACGTTTTAGCTCTCGACAGATTTAACGTGCATCGCTCCCATACACGGCGGGTCTTCAGTGGTACTGGGATCGAACTCATGACACGCTAGCCACGATCCGATGCCTAGACCACTTGGCTACCGCAGCCACCAGATAATCATCAAAGGGGCTACCTTATGGGGGAGACATGCAGAGCACACACAAAACATGTTAACTCCAACCTGTTTGCTACAGAAATTAAGAAGAAAATATCATATTAAGTAGAAATATAACCAGACAGTATGGGTTAAAAGTAAGATAGCCTCAGTAGTATGTTAGCAAACTCTTAGCCTTAGAAACTAAGATTGTAAGGTTAAACATAGTTTTAAATGCACACATCCATCCTTCCCTATATTTCTCTATACCTCGTATATACAAGGTGTAGCACAATAAAAACGAGACTAAGTGTGAAGCTTGAAAAAAAGTGGAGTTGGCAAAAACTGTTTAGGTGTCGTTTTTCCACGCACGGCCTCTATCTTTGTGGCCAGTTTCGCTTTGATCGATCACTCCAGTTGGGAGTTCTGCGTCATTGAGTAAACACGTGCAACTGCATTCTGCCGAAAAAATGTCGAATCAACATCAAGTTTCTTGTAAAACTTAAGAAATCAGCCACGAAAACATTTCAAATATCAATCGAGGCTTCTGGAGATGAAATTTTGTCTCATGCACATGTATTTGAATGGTATTGGAACTTTTCAGGGAGGGGGGGGGGGTTAGTGTGGAAGATGATGAATCTGCTGGACATCCAAGATTGGCGATTACAGACCAAAAACATGGCCAAAATTAATGATATGAGTAGGTTTCCACTCACATCAGGGGTCTGACTTAATCAACATTATACTACACTGAAGTAATAAAACGACTTCGTGAAAACATTAGGAAGAAAAGGCAAGAATTGTTGAGTGATGGATGGCTGTTGCACCAAGACAATGCACTCGCTCACATGGCCCTATCTGTCAAGCAGTTTTGACTATAAAAAAATTACAGTGACGGGGCATCCTGCTTATTTCACCTGATTTGGCCCCTTGACACTTTTTTTCTTATTTTCTTACAGTTAAATCTTGCTGAAAAGGAACCCATTTTACCTCAATTAAAGAGGTTCACGGCAAAAACGGAGAGTCTTCTAAAATAATTTCTAACAAACTCGTTCCAGAACTGTTACCCAGTAGTGGCAGCACCGAATGCAAAAGTGTGTGAATGCTGAAGGTGATACTGTCATAGAGAACTGATTCTCTAAGTATAAAGATTTATTGGACCAGTCTCCTTTTTTTTCTTTTGTGTCTCACCTCGTATATAAGCCTATTAACTAATAGAAATTCAGTAAAATAAAACTCGCAAATGAACAAATTTTTAGTGAATTTTAAAATTTTTAGTACAAAAATAGTGAAAAAAGCAAATTCCAATCCAATTTGAAGCTCAGTCTTAAGCCCGTAAACCGCGGTTAACGTTAGATATCGCGTACAACCTTTTCTACATAAACGCACGACATGTCACACCGTGTTGTATATAAATATCGAATGAAAATAGTCCTCGATTTTATGAAAATACACTTTAAATTCTCCAGGGTTAGATTAATTATGTTTTTCTAGCCTTAGGACTGAATTGAGGGTTAAATATATGTCATGAATAATATTTTTCACGTACAAAAATAGGGCGAAACCTTTATTTACTCACTGAAATAAGGTTCAATTAAAAAAAAGACGATAGTAGTATTCACAGATTAAGTTAATTTTTTGGTTTTGAAATTGTGGAAGTTTGAAAATATATGAGAGTGAATACTAAAATGAACCCCTTTGAATATAGATGTGAGAACGTATTGAAAACAAACTCTACGAATAATGTGATTTTTGTTTTGTAATGTCAAAATATTTATTATTTCTATTGCATTTGATGTACTCTCTTTTTAAAAAAGTTGGTATTGTAAAAGCCTTTCCTTGGAGAAAAATATATAGCACGTTCTCTGTGATTTTACAGTTTTCACTTATTTGGTTATTTTGCCTTCCGTAAACTATTTCGTGAAAATCTTTTATGGAATACTGTCAAATGAATAAATAAACATAAATAAAACTACTGTAGCTATGCAATACAGTTTCGTTTAGAAAATTTACAGAAATGAAACTAAATTACTTGTGTGTATCACATTATAATCTTTTTTTTCTTCTGAATATTGTTCTTATAAAAAACGTACTTTTCCTTCCCCCTCTCTCAGTTACAACGGAAATTTACTAGATTAGACACATTTTAGTTAAAGAAACTTGAAGCATAGTTATCATAGTTAATTGTATTTAAATTAAAGAAATCTCTCTCTGCTTGTGTTCGAAAAGTACCAGATGAATTGTATGTCTGTTTCTAACTATTCTGAACAAAATATAAAAATATTTGCAATAATGCAGATAATTTCTTATTACCTTTATCTCTTTTTTCAATTCCTACTGTAGTTTGCTCTCTCCATCTAATTGTAGAGAAGTAGGATGCATATACAATTTAAGAAGCACATCTTTATTAATTAAATTAAAATATAATACATATAATGAGGAGGGTGTAATAAATTTTCAACATTTGGCATCAGGTTTATCTCTAAATCTTTTGGTTTGTAGAGTCTAGTCTTTTTTTTTCTTTCGGAGATTGGCAACCGCATTGAAAGTATTTTCACCTGGAAAAGCAATTAAAAACTTTCTCAAGCTATTCCATAATTCGAGATTAATAGTAGATATACCTTCTTAAAACCAAAATTGCTGACATCCGTTTCTAAACTACTTTAAGATCTTCATTAGTGCCTGTTCCGATCATCAGGTACTCTTGTAATTTCTGTCATTTTATTTCAATATGACAATATGAATTCATTGCCTACTGTGGTATTACAATGTTCATTGCATTCTTAAACCTAGTTTCGAAATCTGAATAAAGAGCTTTTAAATGTTGAACATACGTGAAAACGTCATTTTCCTGGCAGACTGTCTGTGGCAAATTGAGAAACTTGGAAAGTTAGGGACCTCCAAAATTAAACTTTTATTGCTTAATTCTGGCAAAAAACGCTGAAATTATGGTCCTTGTTTTAAGAAATTTTATGCTGTCGCCTTAAATACAAATTAACGTCATAAAGGTTGTAAATAAATCTGTTAAATAGGTAAATCTGGTTTCCACTTGATTAAATTTTCTTTTAAAATCAAGGTCAAGATCTGTTTTAGAGAGAGAGGGTATCGTATTATACCTCATGGTCTCCCCAAATTATATTTTTTCTGACGTGAACCCTTTTCATGTTGTCATAGACATTTAGGGATCCATATAGACCACTTTGGGAATCACTGGTGTAGAGGGTCTGATGCACTTTAAATCTGTCTTGGTTCAAAGTCCTGACGATGCTGTGGTGTGAAATGTAGGAGAGTAGGGTGCCAGCGAAGGTTTCGTTCTCTTCTCTTGACCACGATTCTTATTTAAGAGGTCCGTTGCCAATAGCCCTCACGTTGCTCGATCCCAGTACCACTGAAGACCCCGCCGTGTAGGGGAGCGATGCACGTTAAGTCTGTCGAGAGCTCAAATATCCTTCCGTTGGTGTGGTGTGGTAGTTAGGAGAGGGGGTGCCAGCTCAGGTGTCGTCCGCGTCACTGGACCATGGTTTAAAATTATGCAGACCGTCCCCAAAAAGCCCTCGTGTAGCTGAACAGTGGGACGTTAATATTTACTCACTCACTCACTCACGCAACGTTAATATAAACTGTCACTTTTAAATAAATAATCAGTCACTTATAAATCATTTTTTTAAATAATTTATAGCTTATTAATTTAGGAAGTCATGCATTTTTTCTACTTATTGAATAATAATAATTGATTAAATAATTAGTTATAACTATTATTTTCAATTACTTCTTAAAGTAAGAGCAAATGCAATTCAATTTTAACACAATTTTATCAGCTTCACTTGCATGTAACGGAATCTTAGAACTCAATTTTTATGCAGTTTAAAAGGTCAGATTCATTCGAAATTTTTCTCACTTGACCAGGACCGATGACAATACAATAATTTCATAATTTTGTTCCATTTACATGATCAGGATCATCAGGATTAACGATTTCCAATTTTTTTAGATCCATCCGTATCTGGCGTCTAATTTCAAATCCCATTTCTCGATTTGGCGACTAAAGATGAAGTTAGAACTTAGTTCGATTAACTATAAAATGGTGTTTCTTAGTTTTTTTTAAACTATATATTTTTATTTTTAACTTTTATAGATTGGAATTAAATACAAATCTAGAGCTCTGTAGCACAGCCGCGGTAACCAATTCATAGTAGTCAGCTCGTGACCTATGTTATTACTGTAGAGAAAATATTTAGAATCCGGAGGTTCTTATTACCTAGATCAGTCGGGACTCTGAGTTAAGATAGTAGGCTGTGGAAGTTCGTAGGATTGGGTACCAACTCATGTTCTGTCCTTGTCATTTGACTGTGGTTTAGAAATACGAGGTCTTCGTGTTTCTTTTGAGTGCGACTTAAATCCAATAAAGAACAAGAGCTCCGAAAGGAAAGTTAGAAAACGATAAATAATTTTGAATTCAAACGTTTATAACTTACGTTTTATAACTTAGTGATAATGGTCACCATCTCCTGTTCTGCAATATTTATATCCAAGGGTTCTAAGTTCGATTCCTCTAAAAACCTAGTCGTGTAATAGGTCTGATTCACTTAAAATCGACCGGGGATCGAAATTCTAGCGAATTATTTTCGACATTAAAGATAGAGTTATATTTTACGTCGGCCAAAGCTGCACAAGGGCTATTGGCGATGGACCTCGTAATTTATATTTAATCATGGTCAAGTGACGAGAACGACACCGGTGCTGGCACCTCACCTCTCGTAAATTCCACACCACACCAACGGGAGGACATTTGAGCCTTGGCATATTTAGCATGCATAGGCATCCACTGCACGGTGGGTCTTCAGCGGAACAATCTCGAACTCATGACACGCCAGCCACAAGTCCGCTACCTTGACCACTATGCTAACACGGTCACTCACAATTCGACGTTAATAATGAATCAATCAATCCATATTCAGGGACTTTTAAGACTTCTTAAGTCCCTGGGTCCTTATGCAAAAGTAGACACTGTCCCTACGGAAAATTAGATCCTGGAACCCTAGACAAATGTAGGCCCCGCCTATAATCCATAAAAGTAGACAGTGAATAGTATTCGTTGTCAAGTACTCGTACAAACCCAATTCTAAAAAAATGTGTATGACTTACAATCACACAAACCGTCTTGAACGACTGCTGCTGTAAGACTGAATAAGTAATGAAAGCGTTTGGTGGTAGGCCTAGTGCGACGGTCATCACATGTAGCCAGTTGACATGTCTTCCAAAATTACCAGTTTTTTGGAAAATACAACCAGAAATAGCCTTTGACCGTTGAAATTATTCAAATCAGGGTCTTATTAAGGCTGAGACGAGAATAATACGAGACCCTGGGTCCGGGCCTCTTTGCCCATGCCTTAAGACGTCCCTGTCCATATGATTAAATTACGTCGCTCTGAAGAAATGGTCAGGATGACAACTTTGTATCCGGTGTTGTTCACATATTGATTGTTTATAAACGTTGCTTTTAGAAGCAATGCCAGAGCTTTAACGTAACTTTGAAACACAGTCAAGTGATGAACACGATACCCGAGCTGGTATCCTACTATCCTAACTTCTAAGCCATGCCATGAGCTTTGATGGATTTAAGGTACATTAGCCTCACTATATAGCGGTCCTTTAACATCTTCAGTTTCGAACTGACCATTCGATTGTTTCAAAACTCGCGTAAAAATCGCGTTCTTGACCATATGGTTGTAATGGCTACTGTCATTGATTCTGAAATGCATTCATCTAAGTACTACATATTCTCGAATATTTCGAATCTGCCGCTGTGGCCGGTAGTCATGTTTTCGGATTTTTGTGACTGCCAGTGTTCAAGTCGAGTCACAGGTTCAATCCCGAATTCATCTAATGATTCGTGTGGGGCAGTGGCCGATTGGTCATGGTTGCGGACACGTGACTAGCCTTGTCCAATCGTGGGTTCGAGTCATAATGCTACTAAAAATCCGCCATGTTGAAGGACAGATGCACATTGAATATATCGTGGTTCAAAATCCCCCCATTGGTGTGGTTGTGGAAGTTTGGAGAGGGGTTACCAACACAGGTGTCGTCTTCATCGCTTGACCATGACACAAAATTACGAGTTACATCGCCAATAGCTCTTGTTTTTCTTTACAATGTAACTTAAGTTCAAATGAAATCGGACTCTTAAGATCCGTATCGTGAGATATTGGGGAGTGAGGGGGAAAGTAACGTTGCTTGCAAAGCTGCACGAGAACTACCACTACACCAATGGGAGAAAATTTGAGCCTCAATATTTTTTCATGTATTGGTCTCCTCTGCACGGCGGTCTTCAGCGGTACAAAGCTCAAACTCATAAATCGCCAGCTATGGGTCTATGAACTTGACCACTAGTCTACCGCGGCCCCATGTGGTACTTGGTGTATTGTATGATAGAATTAGGTATTATAGGGGATGTGGGGTAGAAATCAAGAAAGTTTGGAATACGCTTGAATGTTGGTGGTCGTGTAACATAGTGATCAAGGTAACGGACTCGTGGCCGGCGTGTCATGAGTTCGAGCCTATTACCACTGAAGACCCAACTGTGTAGGGCAGCGATGCACGTCAAATCTGTCAAGACCTTTCCCGTTGTTGTTGTACGATAGTTAAGAGAAGGGTGCCAGCTCAGGTGTCGTCTTCGTCACTTGACCATGGTTTGAAATGACGAGGTCAGTCGAGGCCAAAAGCCCTCGAGTAGCTAAACAGTGCTACGTTAACATTCACTCATACACTCACTTAAGCTTTTATGTTGTCTTCTTTCTCGAATGTGGCTTAAAATTATAAGGTATGTTGCCAGTACTTTTCATGCTCTTCTTGAGTGACATTAATTGCAAATCCATCAAGCGAACTTTTGAGCAAAATTGACAAAATTTCGATTGAAATCAAACCTGCCCAAAAATTGTTGGATCAGTTTCTCATGTATACAAACAAAGCAGCTTAATTAGAAGTTTATACACCGAGAAGTAAAAAATAGAACTTAAAGTTCCTTTGATCTATAAAATTTATGATAGCTATGAAGTTAGTTAAAGAAAAATTGAAAAACTTTTGTGATTTTGTCTTTAAAGATGTGTCAAGAATCTGTTTTAAGTACCAGAATTTTAAGTTTTTAATATAATATATTAATGTGTAACACTTAGAGTGATTTTCAATTTTTTAACAGATTCATGGTTAATCCTGATCGTAATTCCTAGATTGATGAAGTGTGGATATTTATAGATTGCAGCTTGTTTTTTTGTTCCTTTTATTTATAAGACATTGTTTAT
>BMAO01037700.1:0-18877 GCA_019973975.1 Trichonephila clavata | reverse complement strand
TTTATAATATCTCTACTGTAAACATATCGTATATATATCAGCGTACTTGTAGCTATAATTTGCATATTTAATTAGTTTAAATTATCATAGGTGCCCTAAGGTGTGTATGATATATTATAATTTAATAAATGTACCTAGGAATTAAATTCGCTTCTGAATATTAAATGATTATATAATGCGAAACTTGTGGCGAGTTTGTTGTTACCATGTTTCCAGTTGATTTATCACGTTCACAAATACGTAAAGGGCGTAACAATAAATCGTTATTAGTAACAAGATTTTATGGAATTAACTTTTAACCTATTCTATATATTTTATGGTATTTGCTTTATTAACTTAAATGTATAGTTTTTTTAGGGAAGTTTTTAATAGAACTTTGTTCAATGTTGCGAAGTGGTCAAAAAAGTTAAATATTTTTCCTTTTGAATTTTAAAATAATACCTATTTTAAAGGTTTTTTTTTAAATAACTGTTTATATATTTTTTTTAAGTGACTTGTCATGTTGTTAGCCATTGTATCATGGATTATACCTTCATTAATAAAAAAGAAGTGTAACATGACTGCAGTGTTGACTTTCCTATTGAATTAGAATTCTTTAAACAAAAGACTTAAGGTTTATCATCGGATATTTCGCTTCAATGCACCTTTTATTATATGGCAGCATCATGATTTTTTTTATCACTCCCCTAATAATTTGCTTTTAAAAAACTTTAAGCCTTCTGGTAAGCATTTAGTTTTGTTATACGAGCGTAAGTCCAATATTTGCTAAATAAAATCTTTTCTATAAATTTGTATTTTTGTAAAGATAATAAGTATAGAAGATTTTTAACAATATAAATATTTTTTTGTACTGTTTTAATCTTGACAATAAAATACATTTATTCTAATTCTATACCTGTCTGAGAATTTGCTGGCTAACATCACTTTCAATTGTTGTATAATTATTGCTATTATTTCAATTATTGTAATCAATTCCTATCGTTATTTCATAGAGAGGGGGTAAAAATTGACTTTTTTTTCAATTTCTACTATTAGCTCATATTGTCTCTCTATTTATAAAAAAATTAATCTGGTTCAAATTTTCAATAGTTAATAAAAATTTTTCTATTCATCCAATCAAGTTCAAATAAATTTTTTAAACTTGTAGTGAATGACACTTGATGTTAATATAGTTTTTTCAAATATTAATTCGTAATTACCGGTTAAATAGTTAATTTAATTAAATTAATTACCGTTTTTCGACGCCAACTTAGATTTATCTAGATTGTTGTAGCAAAACAATGACAAAAGTTGGCGTCGAAAACCGGATTTCCAGCGAAACTAGCCAACCGGGTGTGCATTGTTACAACAATGCAGACAAATCATGTGCTCCTTTTTCAATTCCTACTATTAGTTCGCTCTCTCTTTATGTATATATCTTGTTCAAAATTTTCAATCGTTAATAAAATACGTTCTATTCGTCCATTCAAAGTAGGATTTGGCCTAATTTTTTTTATATTACTTGCTTCATTAATTACTACTTAAAACGCTTTTTTCCAGAGATGCAATTTGCTTTTTTTGTTGTCTTTGTTTTGAAGGAATCTTTTTTAAAATTTTGAACTCTTCATGGGGTGCTGATAATTTATTTTAACATTTTTAAAAATATTTCAAAATCATAATAGTCATATACGAATTGAATTTCAGTGATCCTTTTTACTTTTGTTTTTGATTGATTAAAAAATTTACGACTTTTTCAAGTATGATGAATGCTTTTGGAAAATGCTTTCATCATACTTAATTTCGATGGCCATTCTTCATCACTGTGCTTTGAAAGCGGTAGTTGTGCACATGACCTTTAAGTGATGTGCGAATTATCTGACTGCCTCATTCAATGAGTGCAATTTAACTGTTTAAAATTGAATACTGGATGCCAGGATTGTTGTAAAGTCCCTTAACCCAAAATTGATTGAGAGTATTGTTAAAAGAACTAACTATTCATATCAAACGAGGAATTTTTCACGCATTGTTGATATCTTTAGAAATATGGAGGATGTTTTTAGATTACAAACTTTTCTGAGTTGACATTTGACAATATCGTTACAATGATCTTTTATCGATTTGTACTTAAGATGCTGTGGATATTTCATCCATTTCAAATTTTCGTACAGCAAAGAATGAATATCATACTACAGGTCCGGGTTTCAAACCCTGGGCTGGGCAAAGCCAACTCAGCCTTTCCTTTCCTTCAGTATGTCGTTAAATGAGTACCAATATTGCTTGGGAACTAAACACTGGAGGTTTCGCGCCAGACTGACCACCTGACTGGAGCATTTGCTCATGCACCTCAGAGCCCAAGGTGGACACAGTAGGCCTTAACTCTTTATGGGCTTCTGTGCCACTAAAAAAAAGGATGAATAAAATGTAAATTATTTTGTATAATATAAAATGATTTTAAAAAAATCCCTATAAAGATAGCTAACAATGAGGAATTTCTTATCTCGTAATTCATATCTTTTATTTTTCTACGCGATATAAATTTTTACTTATATCACCTTTGCCTTTGTCATACACGACACAACAATTACTTATATCATGACGAAATCCCGAAAGTCTACCGAACTTTCTCCAAAGATTCCACTTTCGTAAGGGTCAAGGTGACTAATGGTCATCGTCACGGACTCGTGACCGGAATATCAGGAGTTTGAGCCCTGGTACCGCTGAAGTACCTGCGTGTACAGCGGCGAATGCTTGTTAAATCTGTCGTGGCGCGAAGTTTTCTGTTTGGCGTGCTTTTGGAAGTTTGGAGAAGGGGTGCCGGCTCAGCTATTGTCCTTGTCACTTGACCATGCTTCAAAATTATGAGGTGTGCCGCCAGTAACCCTCGTGTTGCTTTATAGTGCGACGTAAAAAAAAACTTTTTCATCCCCCCCCCCGACATGTCATTCATTGGCTGCTAAGTTTTACGAATGAATGTATATATATCTTGGAAAAAAAAGTATTAAGAGTTCTTAAAAAACTTTTAAGAGTTCACCTTAAATGTTCAATTACATTCTTTATTTTTACCATTATTTCTTTTTCACATCTAAATAACTTTTAACATTTCCCATCTTATGTTTGATCTAAATTGCGGACATTACATTAGCGAAAACCATTTTATTTAACGATTTCAATGAGACAATCAGTGAGAGCTCTTACTATTTCCAGCATTTCTTTTCCTGGAGCTGAATTGAATGCGTTTAGAATAGTTATTAAAATCCCACGACCAATTTATTTATCTGTGTAAAAAAGAAATTATCTTTACTGCGTGCTCACATTGTTACTGTCGTAGCAGTGGTTAGTTATGCTTGGAGTCCTTGCTCACTCAACCGCGTCTGTTCGTACTTATTATGATAGTTGTTGACGACTAAAAACTCTCAGCCTATGAAAAGAGGTTCTCTGGTCGAAAACAGGAGTTAGGAAGCAGTGATCTCGAAATCCTGTTTCTAGTAAAGGAACAAATCTCGATACATGTAACGTATTTTTATGATTTGAAGTATTTTGAACTCCGGGAGATTGAATGTTGTGCATTCATCTGAAAGTTATGAATTAGATCGATTTGAGATTTCTAATTTACGATGAAGGAGAAATGAGATTTTGGCTGTGTGGAGACACGGGACATAAAAAGCTAAAAAGTCCAATTTTTCTTCGTGGTTCATAAAACGCAGTCCCATTATTTTTTTAATATGTATTTATAGCTTACACAGTTTGTTTCTGAAAAATGTATTCATACTTATTTGCGTTGTTAAAATTTTGGGCTTTTTTATGAAATTATATTATTAATATTATATTTGGGATTTAAAATTTAAAATAATGGTTTAATGAATTTCCTACTGAATTTTCAACATACATATAAAGAATTTTAGTAACGAGAATAAAAAAGCAATGCGTATTCCAATAGTTAAAATTTTATATAAGCTATAAAAAAATGAAAAAAAAAACCTATTTTTGGTTATTTTTATTTTACAATAAGAGCAATATAGTAATTTTCAGTTAAATTAATCGTATAATAAGTATTTTAAATCAAAACAGATCGTTTTGAGGTAAATGGATTTAATTAAAACGTGCGAAGAAACCTATTTTGGGACCCATTGAAAAGTACAAAGTCTCGTAACACTAAAAGATATCGAGGACTGAAAAACAATCCGATTTAAATGTTTTGTCTAAATTTAGATAGTAACTTATATTATTTTTTTAATTAAATTTTTCCTCTAAATTTGACCATTTTTGTTTTTGCTGTCCCCTTAAAACCATTTACTATCATTTTGAGTTAATTGAAACCTTGAAATTTATATCTCTATTATAGTCAATGTTTTAAATGAATTCATTCGAATGGGTTATTATTTTCTTTAGTTACTTTCCATTTTGTTATAAAATTTACCGGGATTTTTTTTGCGGCTGTCCTTCGTTTTATTTAAAATAAATTTTAAGTTTTATAAAAAAAAATTTAATTTTTTCCTTCTATTTGATAGTTGGAATTAAAACGTTCTTTCAGGCATTTCCTGATTACTAAATTTTAAATTCTGAAATCCTCAAAGCTATAGAAAGTAAATAAACGAAGAATTAAAATTCTAATTTAGAGAGGGGGGGGGGGAATCTGAAAGAAGTGATATTTCAAACATGCTGCTTTTCTTTCGGTTAAAAATAATTTAGGGCTTAATGAGGTAGAGCTTCTTATTTTTAATGTGATTAAATTAAAATTAATGATGTTTTCACTAAAACTGAGAATTCATTTTAAAAATCTTTTGAATTTCAAAGGTAGGAAGAAAAAGGAATGCTGTTTGAGTTAAATTTTAGAAGTGTGTGTTTAGCATTTTGTGGACAAAAATTTAAATGGTAAATATGTGGTGCCTGCGTTATTTGATCTGATTCATATCACGTTTAGCTTAAAAATTTGCAATCGAAAAATTATTTATTATCCAAAATTAGCATTTCTTATGTTGTATTTATGTATATTTTATAGTGTTTTCTGTTATAACTTGTTAGAACAGTGCTTCTCTCACTTTCAATGTTTGCGACCTAATTTTCAATCATAATTTTCATCGCGCGCCTCATCTACAATGCATTAAATGCAATAAATATTTATTTTGACGCTAATGTTACCATTCGAATTTAATCAAAAACTATAAAAATTATCAAGGTAAGTATTAAGTTTTGTATATAACAAACTCAGGGAAGTCACTACTAATTATTAAACTTCTTTTTAATGTATTTATAAATTACTTATCAAAAACATCGATCAGTATTGATACATTTAGAAGTATATTTAATGAGTGTAAATGGGTATTTAATTTTTATTATGTCAAAATACGAAAAATTTTAGAAAAAATTCAGAATTTTAAATATTTTAACTTTTAATATGCTCCCGCCCTCCCACTCATAGGGATATCACGTCTGCCTAGGGGGCGCGCCCAACAGTTTGAGAGACGTTGTGTTGGAAGCTAAAAGTCGTCTGAAATTGAGCTGTTTATTCAAAACTTTAATTCCAAATGATCGCTATGTCCTTATTGCTTACATATATCTTCTCATTTTGTTTCATATGAATCAGGGCTCGCGATAACTAAGTGGTCATGGTCATGAACTCGCAGGGGCCTTGTCGAGTCTCGGGTTCGATACCTAGTGCCACTGAAGACTCGCCGTGTAGAGAGGCTGATGCATGTTGAATCTGTTATGGTTCAAAGTTCCCTTACGTGTATGGAGGCATGGAGAGAGGGTGCTGGCTCAGTTCTAGTCATTTGACCGTGGTTCAAAATTACTTGGTCCGTGGTGTTGCTTTAGAGCAGGGATGGGCAGACTTTTCCAGAGTGCGGGCTACTTCTGATATTTCAAGGAGTTCGGTCCACCCAGTGTCAATGGCGCACACAAAGGCGGGGTAGGGGTCCACGGGTCCGGACGCTCCTTCTCATAACCCTTCATTTTCTTCCGATTCATTAGTCCCATGTATAAAGTATGTAAATGTAATTAAGTATTTGATATTATAATTTTTTTTATTTATTAATGTTAATTATTGATTCAGTAATTTATTTTTTGCTGTCTTCTGTTCCCGACAATCGAAAAAAATCAAAAAAATATATTTGGTTGCGTATTGGAATATGATACGAGAATGGTAGACCTTCAACCCTCGACCCCCTTCCCTTTGAAAATTCTTGTGTACGCTACTGCCCAATGCCGTAGGTGTGATGCGGTAAGGAAAAGAGTTTATTATAACTTAATAATAAGTACGGAATATGTACTTACCTACAAAACTAAAATAAAATAAAATAACACTTTTAAAACCGCGTTTAAAGTAAAAAATGCGATACAAACTTAATAATAATAGCCCCAAATATATTATTATATCAAATGATACATTTATTATGAAACAATTCAAAATACATTAAGGGGAGTTGGAAAGGTAAAATTTTTTTAAAAGGTGAATTTCAGGTTATTGCATTTTTAAATTCTTCAGCTCATTACCTTTCCAAAAATACCTCATTTTTATCTCTAGCTTAATTAGAAGTGCTAAAATTTTGTTTTTAAAGAATCGTCTAAACGCGAGTCGCCGATTTAAATGGACAGAAAAAAGGTAAATATTGCACTTCCTCTTGGGTCAGCTTGAAGTTTGACGTCATTTTTTAAAATTTCTTTAGGGCATATTATGAAACGGATGGGATCTCGCCTCCGACGTTTCAAAGCAAAAATGAGGGGGCAAAAATTATCAGATGGCAAAGCATTATGTGACAAAAATAGATTAACAGAAGCAACTATTGATCAATTGCAAACATATTATGGTCTTGCCATTCGAAGAAATTTATCAAATGTAAAGTGTATGAAACAAGCTATATGGGCAATATTTCTTCACAAAATATCTACGGATAAAAATCCACAGCATGGATTTTGTCCATCAGGTCTTGACACATGGTGTCAGTGTAAGAAGGCTCAATTGGAAAATAAACTTTATCTCCACAAACATAAACTTCCAGTTGCTGTTGTTGAAGCCATTAGGCCTATTTTTAGGGACCTTTCGGATCCAGAATTATTGAAAAAATGCCTGCACGGAAACACGCAGAATCCGAATGAAAGCATTAATAATGTTATTTGGTCTCGTGTCCCCAAAAAGACATTTGTGCACATAGAAACACTTTCCTTTGGTACATATGATGCTATTGCATCCTTTAATAAAGAGAATGCAACAAAGCTGGATATTTTTAAAAAAACTTAAAGAAATAAAATATCTTTATCTAAACTTAGTTTTCGTAGTTATAGTCAGTGGAAGGCTTAGTCTGCGTACTGTCAATCAATCTTGAATTTTCCGTATATAATTATTAACTGGTAAAACATTTAGGCGGTCACCACAAAATGTCTTCGCGGTCCACCGGTCGATCGCGATCGACGTAATGCCCACCCCGGCTTTAGAGCAAGGCTCGGCAATCTAATACACACGTGCCACATTTGGCACGTGGTACAATTATCAGCGGTTCATTACTTTCTACTCTACAAATCTGTCGATATCTGAGTGGATGGAAGCTGATAATTTTGTAATGGAGATAATTTCGTAATATTTGACAAACATCTTCAGAATTATTGAAAGCAACATTCTCGGGATCACTAAGAAATCTGAAAGATAACTCTAACGAGATAAATCGACAGTTACTTTAAATTATAGGATGTCATTAATGGAGAGATTTAATTGCTTGAAGGAAAATTATATGTACTCTGCTTTCCACTCTTGCTCAACATATATATGTGTGTGATAAAAATATTTTTCAAATGAAAAATATTTTGAAGCAAGTGCTCAGTATCATGTTGAATTGAAAGCCACAAATTATATTCCTGATTATTGCGATATGAAATAAACCGTATTGGGGCAAGGTTTGCATTAAATGTTCATTTTTCATTTAACTTTATTGAAGGGATATTCATATTTTATATTACTTCTTATTTTAATAAATATGCTTAAAATATTATGTAATGCATAATATATGAACAATTTTAATTTTTTTAATTCATATTCTATGTTGTTTATTTTGTTATTTATATATGTTTATTTTTATGTTAATTAATTTTTTGTTTAAATGTGTGATACAAAATTAATTTATATCAATACTTCGAATCTATCTTATTGACTTCTATCCCCTAACTCTGCATGCATTATCGCGGAGAAATCGATTTGTTTCAAACATTTCCTACTGTGTGGCGCCTGTATCACATTGGTTGATTAGTTTGGCACGCCACAGCTACAAGATTGCCAACTCCTACTTTTAAGTGTGACGTAAATGAAAATCAAATCAAACCTGAAGAATCAGAGCACCAAAACTATTAGGTAATTATAAATTACCTAACTGTTTTATATAGTATAATATAAATAAATTTAGTATTATAAACAAAACCATATACAACTTTAAAACATCTACTTTTAACTCCTGGATGGTATCGAGTTTATTAATTTTCATAAGTTACTATTTCTCTTAAACTATGCCACTGACTTTTGACGATAAAGGAGACATTAAATCACGAAGCCATTCCGCAACGACACACCCTCTCCATCGAAATACCAAGGAACAAATCTTCCATGATTTCCCCATTTCCTTAGCATATCCAGTGCTCCAAATGCACTGCTTCGTATAAATTTGGTGTTTAACGTCAACAAAATTTGTGCTGGAGGAACTTGAGCTATTTTCATGTCCCCCCATACAATTTCATTCCGCCTCGAATACGATGCCTTTTGAAGTCAGGAGATGCCTTCGTCGGTTTATGGTTCAATTGTTCCACAGGAATGGGTCCTTCTAAAGTGTGTGCGACATTTCCTTCCTTGTGAGATTACTTCATAAGCTCCTTTTATATGCGCATGTTTACTGCTTGTGCGCTTACCGCTCTCGTAAATTGTGTAACTGAAAATCTTAGGAACGAGGGTATTCTTCTGGTTGCTTGCTAGTTTACGAGTGAAGTGTCTTATGCGAAATGGAATTTCACGTTTTACACTCAAAACGCTTGTTTATGTATGGAAGAGAGATTTCGTTTGAATTGATAATGCTTTTAAAAAAAATTCCTGGTTTTCTTTTCTTTTTTTTTTAAAAAAAATTGTTCGGTTGGAGGAAAAATTCGTGTTTGTGACTATGAATAAAAAGCACCCGTTTTTAAAAGAGCATTTCGTTGCTATTTTTTATGAATTTTAAAATAAAAAAATACTTCAATTGGAATTTTTGTTAAATTTGCTGTTCCCCGTTTTATTTTTTGTGTTTGAAATATTCTCTTTCGTAAATTGTGTGTTGCAGTTATTCATTTTGAAAATATCGCTATTGAAATCTATGATATTTTTAGAAACATAATAACTATGTATTTTTATAGAACAATTTCATGTGAATAAGAAAAGTTATTACTGAAACAACTGTGTGCATCCTTATTAACCCTTTATAGGCCATTTTTTTCTAGTAATGCTATGTTAAAATATTTTAAGTTTGAGATTGATTTACCAAAAGAAATTCAATTAGCTTATTATCTAAAATTAAATTCGTTTTTTTTAAACCTTTTTTGGGGGGGAAAAAGGAATATATATTTCCCGTCGCCCATTGAGGGCTATTCGGATAGGAGATCTTATGTTTCACATTTCTTTTTATATCGTATATATATATTACATCTTTATAAAATATAATTTGCAAATTCTAAAATATACAATAGGAACTATAAATTAGATATACAGTCGACTCTCGATAATTCGAAGTTGAAGGGACCAATGAAAAACGAATTATCAAGAGGGTAGAAAAAAACTCCCAAAATACATGAAGAGAAATTTTTTTTCTAACACATTTCAATTTGAAATTATGTAATAAATACACA
Organism: Trichonephila clavata; assembly: GCA_019973975.1. NCBI lineage: Eukaryota > Metazoa > Arthropoda > Arachnida > Araneae > Nephilidae > Trichonephila > Trichonephila clavata. The sequence goes on along the minus strand of BMAO01037700.1, from coordinate 9,046 downwards.
ATTTCGCAAATGTTTAAAATTATTTTAAAGTATTTTTAAAAAGTACATATTATACACAAACAATATAAATATTATACAAAAGTTAAAAGTCCTGTGTTAAAAGAATATATTCTGTGCATAATAAATTTTTCTGACGAAAAAATCTGTTATCTTTTTCTTTTTTTCCCGTGGCATTCAACCTAACTTTATCAATAGATTTTTCTAGAATAAATGAAGCTTGAAAAATGTCCCGTCAACATAATTTTCAAGGGAAAAGTTGCGTAGTTTGCTCAGTGATACTTTGTCTTCTGTCAGAGTCATCGGAGTCAACTCTGATGATCATCAAAGGGACTGCGTTACAGGAGAGAGACAAGCAGAAACAATACAACACAAAATGTGGGAAGGTCCAACCTGTTGCTCTATACATGATAGTAAGTGCTTGAACTGTCGAGTTTTATAAGATCATTCGAATTATCGCGTATTCTATTCCGATCAGTGACAGATTTTACTTCGAAATATTGAATGTAGCCAAACGTATTGTTTTAGTTCGAAATATCAAGAGATTTTCTAGGGTCTGAGCATGTACTCGAATTAGCGAGAGGTTCGTATTATCGATAGTCGACTGTATTTTATATTCAAAAATGTTTGAATTTATACAAGTTCCTTCCTTTTTTTTCCTCAGTGGCTCGACAGCCCTGGTGAATCTTGAACATTCTCTAGAAGCCTTTTTCCAGGCTCGCCTTCTTCCTGCTAATGCTCTCCAATTCTTAGTTCTCAAAAATAGGAGATCTTTTTCTATGCCATCAATCCATCTAAGAATTTAGCCTGCCTTTTCTTCGTGGGCCAATTGGTTGAGCATTGAATACTTTTTTAGTGGTGCGATCTTCGTTCATTCTGACAACGTGACCTGCCCATTTAATTCGTTGTATTTTGATGAAGTTAACAATGTCAGACCCATTATGATGATATAGCTCGAAATTTGATCTTCTTTGCTACGTTCCATTTTTTTGAATTCCTCCAAAAATGAATCTTAAAATCTTCCTTTCGTAGATACTTATCATGTTCTCATCTTTTCGAGACATGGACCAAGTTTCACATGCATAAGTTGATACTGATCTTATAAAGACTTTTATACAATAGAACCTTTGTTTTTGTTTTGATCTAATTCGATTTCATATATTTTCGTATTCCATTAAGACATCTATTAGCCATAGTAATTCTCTTTTGGGTTTCGATATTATATCGTTTCAATATTTATACAAGTTACTTTCCATAAAATTTCAGAAAACAGGTATCGCATGTATCGGGACATATCCAGCTGTATAAAAGTATTTTGTTCCTATCTCATGTGCTCTAGTAGAGCATAAACTGCAACGTCTATATGTTTTTTGTTAAAGGTATATGGTCACCAACTTAAGTCAATAATACGTCATCTGGAACTATTTGTTTGATGATCAGGAAATTTACTCCTTTGCGTTTCGAATTTAAAAATCGAGAAATCAGTTATCGCGTAATAGACGAAGTTCTAACAGCACAATTTATCGGTGGAAAAATAGCTTTCCATCAACATTTAAAAATTATGAAGTTGATGGAAGTATACTTTCCACAGCCCTACAAAGAATATTATGAAATTGTAGCTTAATTAATACGAACTTTAAGGCCGTTTACTTTCTTGAAACAAATTGCCCCTCTTATAAAGTTCATTTCATTTATAAAATAAGGCATCTGTATATTTAAGTGAAGGAATTGGGGGTGGGGAATTAAGAACACATGTGACAATAATTATTTCAGTGTTTCCAATGGTTATAATTAAATATAAATTTCGTTTGCTATGATTTATATCACAAAGGAAAAAAACTTTTAACTACTCTTTTAACTACTTCATGAAATGAATTCACTCCCTCACGTTTTAACAAATAAATATTTAAGAATAGAATAAAACAAGAAGAAAAACATAAGTTGTACATCGTATGACATGATTTCTAGTCCTAACGGTAATTACGTATTATACCGTCGATCCATTTTTCCCAACTAAAAGATATCAAAGATATCATCTACTCAAAAAATGTTGTCAAATGCTGCCATCGTTATTATAACTGTGTTTCAATCTGCATCGGAACGGTTTTTCCACTATTGACTGTAAATCGTGACATTTGGCGCGCGACGTCTTTTGATGTGACGAAATTGTAAACTAGTATTTTAAATTCGTAATAAAAATAAGACCGTGACTATTTTAAAGAAATCAAAATAATAGCACCGCGTAGTTGAATATGAATAATGTACATTTGTATTAACTCTTGTTTGAAAAAAAAAATTTCGCTTCTGTTAAATGTATAACAAAAATTATAAATATGCATAAACTATTGCATATTTATAATTTTTTCATTTAAATTTTATATAATTCATATATTTTAGTTAATTTTTTCTAATCCTGCAGAAGTCTTTTCTAAATTTAGCATATATTTCAATTCCTGAACATTCACAGCATATGAAAGTTCACAAACACAGTAATCTAGATCTGTTTCTATTTTTCACCGTACGCTTTTGCATTCATGGCCCGTTCTTTTAAACCCTTATTCATCTTGACATAACATCTCAGATCATTATCGAACGCCAAAATTCAAATTTGGCTTCAATTTATTTAGTTTTTATTCATGTATGGTCGTTGACTAAAGAGCAAGTTCTCCTGTGGTAAATATTTAAATTCAAAACATATCCACAACTTACGTCTTGTTTATTCAGAAGTTAATGTGATTTGTCATCTTAACTTTGATTATAAATACGAATTTACTGACTGGTGTTGTTTGGAATGTTTCATTTTAGGAGCAGGTGCAGGGAAAAAAAATTGCCATTTCTTCGAACTTTACTTGTGTATGCTGTGTGCCAAGATGAGCCAACAAAAGGCCATACTTTTCTTCGGTTGGCTTGTCTATGTAGTTACAGCAGTTGCATCATTTCGAAACGTGTGATTGTTATCTGGTGACAGATGATAGTGTGTGCTTGCTGTTTTTGGCGTTCAATGACCGTGTGTTTTTCGGTAAATCGTCAGAATCAGAATTTTGATCTGTGTGTTTGTGTTCAGATGCATTTTTGTTGTGATGAAATCTTCTTTTGAATCCTTTTACAACATCCCATTTCTTAAATTTATACCGATGTTATGTAAAAAATATTCTATTCTGAGTAATTCTGCAATCTATAAATGTATAACGCGTGTTAAAGGAATATTCTAAAAATTACAAGATTCAACATTCATCTTATATAACATTGTGGCCTTTGGATTTTTTCAATATATTCTTTATTTTATAAACATTATTGCTACAAAATCCAAATACAAAACTTGCTTAAAAAATTATTCTTTTTCTCAATTAAGAGTTCTATCAGTTACGGAAAAAGTTATCAGTTAAATATTATGGCAAACGATTTATATATTCAAGCAAATCTTATACTAAATATTTATTCTAAACATCCTAAAATTATTTTCTTTTATAACAACAAAATGTGGCCTTCTTTAGGTCCAGTAAAGTTCTTTAGATCCAATAAACATTTTTTCTACAGATTCTTTGTTCTAAAAACATTACTAAAACAAAATACAGATATCACATTCTCCAAATTACAGGTACAAATCTCGGATTATGTGGAATCATTCTTTTTCTCAAAATCTATTTTCAATCAGGTTTGTTAACAGTTACCAGTTAAGAATAATAGCAAACGATTTATAAATTCAAAAAATTTATTAATTAATGAGGAAATCACTTATTCATTTTTAACTGATCCAATTATCTCTATTTTAAAATGTTTGATTCAAATGGTTAATACTAGTTAGTTAAATACTTCATGCATTCTTTCATGTTATTTTTCAATTAAAAATTAGAATTTAAAAGCATAAATCTTTTTTTTTTATTTTTTTTTTATACGTAAGCCATAAATAAAGAGAATACACAGGAACAAAAACACAAACTATCCCACGTCCTTTTACTGAATTGTATTCTGTTTGCAAATGAAGCTAACGCATGAATTAACTTTTAAGTTTTAAAATTGATTATTCTACAAATTTGATCTATTTTTATTTCGAAAAATTTAAAGGATTATTGATACAGAAGTTTTTTGATTAAATCAGTTCGATTGGATTTTTATAATCTCAGAATTTAGTAACCAAATGTCTTAAAATTTAAAAATGTTAAATCTTACAAAATTACAGTGCTTATCAATAGACTACAGAAAGAATCAAAATGGACTTATAAAAATCATCCTTCATATTCTTCCATTATTTCGTTTTGCAAAACTAATTTACGAATAAATTAGTTCCTGGAAAATCCTCAAAATATTTTTCGAATGTAAATCGTTTAAAATTCTATAACAGAAACGTTAATCATAAATATTCTTTGAAACAACTGTGTGAAAGTAATTAAGATTTTAAAACGCTTGTTGATAATTTCTGTACATATATCTACCTGTTTCATTTAATGTATTTATTCAACGCATATATATTTCTTCGTTCTTTTTCTTTGCCATCAACTAGATTTTATGTTAAAATAAAAATCTCTTATCATGTAAGCTTGAATTTAAAACGATCACTACGTCTTATGAATTATTTAAATTCATATCCATATCTTCATCTGGATCTTATGAATCATATATCTGCATTACTTGCATTATAATCTAGATATATTTATACAGTGAAAAATAAATTCGTTGCAAAAGGGAAAAGAAAAACAGTTTTAAGTAGCTATGCATAAAAAGTAACTCACAGGCTTTCAAATATGTATTTTAGTAACCAGCATATCTCTGAGAAATGTTCTTTTATGCAGCGAATTGATAGACTATCATCTTGTTAAAAAAAAGTTCATTTTTTTTTTCACTTACGACGTATCATTTTTTTTCCTATTGCGCATTTTCTAAATGAAAGATTTCTCGAAAATTGCTATGCTTTCAAATTTTATCGTGAAATAATATGCCTTCGTATTTCGCAGAATTGGGAGAAAATTACTTAAACGGTGGCATTTCGAATGTACTTTTTTGTGCATGTCAATTATTCAATTCAAGGAATTCTTAAAGGGTGATTATAGTAAATATTATTACCTATGTTCATGATTGATTATGAATCATTTTTCTGATTGATTTTGTAGCGATAATGGTACATTTGTAAAAGAGAAGAGCAAATTTCACTTTTACTGCTGTTGTTGATAAGAGTGTTATAAATATCAAAAACTGTTTACAAAATGTACATTTCGCATTTTAAATTAAAATATGAATTTGAGACTGTGTATGTATTTCAAACACATGGATGAAGAAGAAATGCCGAAAAAACATCATGGTCATACTACTGTAAAATTTGTAAATAGTGTTGAGTACTAACATTTATGTCTATGATATTAACATTTAATTGCCTTTTTACTTTCTAACTCTGCTATCTTTTTAAAAACAGTTGGAAAATTAACTTGATATCTTCTTGAAAGACTTTTTTTTTTGACCCACTCTCATCTTATAAACAAGCAATTCTTAAAGATCAAGTATCTCGGCTGAAAAATATGTAGCATGCTTACACTAAGAGTTCTCCTATCATTAGCTTTTCATAGAATATATTTTAAAGTTACATTCTTATAAAATCGATCGCGTGATTTATCCAGGAGAATAAATATATCAACTTTAGGATTGCTAAGAATAATTAAGAGTTTGTATAGGACATAATAATTTATAAATTATTAATTAATTAATAATTAATTAATTGATTAATTTTATTAATAATACTAATTATTTATTCAATAATTAATTTGTTACCGCTTTTTGTTACCGAAAGTCGACAAATTCAAAAGAATATGTTTGGCGGCGTATTGGCGTATGATACGAGAATAGTGGATTTTCGATCCTGAACCCTCCCCCCCCCCCTCTTGAAAAATTCTTGTGTGCGCTACTGCAGTCACAAATATATAAAAGACTAACAAAAAAAATGTTTTTTTTAAAAAAATCTTTAATTATTTATTGTAATGTTTCCCTTACTTGCAGTTTGTCCTAGAAAACACAGTTAAAAATGTAGGCGAATACATAGAAAAGTAATATTTTCCACTGTACTTCATATTCTAATTCATCTATAGTATCTGAAACGTAATAATATACAGGCAATTCACTTGACACAATAATTGTTCTAGTTCAAATCTGTGAATTCCTTAGATACGCAGCATAAACATTCTCTTAAGAAAATATACTTTTTACTCATTGGACGATCTCATCACATGAATTTTTGTTAATATGATCAAAATCAGCTCTTTACCAATAATCTTTCAAATGGTTTTTTACGCCAGGCATAGACATGACCGCCATCAGTCTGTGACGGGCATGCAGTTCAGAAACACAATAAAAGCTACAGTGATTTTTAACAGCATTAGCTGCTGCTACGTCGCCAATTACAGAACAAGAGACCAAATGCTCTCTGCTCATGTTCTTAGCATAACATACAGAGCAAGTTGGAGGACCTACTAAACTGAACCTGTACAGGCGTTTCGTGGGGTAGTCTCTCTTTCATGTCCATTTTTAATTCTAAAGTTAGTGATAACGGCATGTCACAAGGAATAGGGCTTTTCACTAAGGAATTCCGATTCTTCCCCCTCACAAAGTCCCGATTCTTCTTTAGAAAATGAACCTTAAATCTATCATTGATAATTAATTCTTTCAGCACTTAACTAACAAGATGATCAAGTTGGGGAAGGGGTCAAAACAAGCCTTGACCAGCGTGTCAGCAAATTCATTCCCCGTGATTCCACAATGACTTGGAATTCACTGCTGGGTGATATTGTGACCACTGTCCATCAAAGAATTAATCAAATTTCAAAGGGTGTAAACATCCTTTATTCACCTGTGCAACGATGCCCACGTTGGCTACTTTGAGCAGCTCTTTCAAAGATTCTTTTAATACCAATGACTAATTACTTTGAGCAGCTGTTTTAAGCATTCCTGTTGAACAGATAGCATTCTGCCTTGCTTCTGTGATTATGGTATCTATTTACATTTCATTAATGAAGGTAAACTTTGAAGAAAAACATTTTTTCCCCCGTTATGAATAAATTACGGTCCAAATTTAGTGACAGATATTGTTCGTCTTTTGAAATTCGCGGTCTCCCGGTATGAGTTATTCATAGCTTTAATTTGTAATTTTGATTACTAAGTTTTTGAGTTGAATCGCTATGTTTTCTTTCATTTCCTTTTAGATATCAACAATTTTTTCTGTGACTTAAAAAAAACCTTTTAAAATCGAAAGTCTCTTTTGGAAAATACGCGTGGAAAAGTTAATTTTTCGAAAACGTGTTTTGATTCGGCGATTGACATTTCTCTTTTCAAATATTTTTTTTAAAACGGTTTCAAAAATCCCTAAATTTATCTCTCTTTCTCCTTACATTTTAAAATATCTATTGAAACTTAAATTAACGAACTTCGGATTTATCTATTTCTACTCTTCATTGTTATAACGAATCATTTTTTCGATCCAATGCACAATAACAGCGACCGTTGTCTCCTTTTACTTATCCTTTTCCTTTCAAGGAAAAAAGGACGACGACTTCTTAAAAGTCGTTTCATGATGAAATAACGTTCTTTTTCTAGTGACCAGAGGTCACCGACAACGTCTACTGGTTTGTCGTGTATTGCTCGGTGGTCAAACGTGAGGAACAAATCAAAATCTTCTAGGAGCACCCCACGCAAATTTTCTTCTTGTATATTAAGGGGGGGGATGATTCATGGTGTTGGTCACCTATTGTTTTAAAATGAGTGTATCCTTCCATTGTCTCTTTCTTAGATATCGATAGGGAAGTTTTGTGACTTTCGATTTTAGTACTGCAATCTGATCCTCGCGAGTCAGCGTGGTGTTGAGATAGCGGGAAAATGGGGCCGTAAACCGCAAGAGGACAAGAAAAGTAGATTACTAATATCATTCGTAGAAATGGTGTATTATTTGTTTGAATTTTGTGTTTAAGTTTTGTCATTTTTTACTATCGTCATTATTGTGAAGACTTACCGTTGCATTTATTACCTTGTTCAAATGAAAGAACCTATAAATTGTGGGAATGTAGTGCAATAAAGGGTCATTATGTAAGCTATAATTTCGTTAGATGTTATATTTTTGAGAAATTCTCAGGTAAAAAGATAAAAATCAATTCTAGGAACTTTTTTCCAACTTTTAGAATTATTCCTTTTATAACTTAATGCTGACATACTTGTGTATATTCGTGAAAGCAATCAGGAAATTGTTTTTCTGTACTTACTATGAGATGTTTATTAATTTATTTTATTTCGGTTATTTTTTTTGCTCGTTTTAAATGTAAGGAAATAAGAGCTAACGCGTTAGCGATGTAGAGTAGGAGGTTGAGATTTTTCTTATTTAGAGAAAAATAATGCATAAGACCGGAATCGAGACTCGAAATATGCGACTCGATTAAAACAATGCCAGCCGTAAACTCGATTCATCGAGTTAAAATAAAGTATATGGTGCAGTTTGGCAATTGTTTCGAAGACTTTTCAAATAGATCGCGAATTTTTCACAAAGGTTATCGAAAACTAATATCGTAAAATTAAATAAAAAATATTTGCCAAGGTGAAATTGTTATCAAACCAAAAAAGAAAAAAAATCGCCAAATTTGGTGATATTTACTTTAACTGGTGCCTAAGTATGTACCATGATGACTGTTTTGATGCGGAAACTTTTCGTAGAAAAACTCCTAATTTCTTTACGGTTGCCTTAAAATTTTGATCAATAATTAAAAAGAGAGAGAAATTCCGTTGCCAAGGGAGTGGAAACAAAACCAGTCTAATCTAATTGCAATCTCATTGTATCTGAATTATTAAGAGACAAAAATATAGCGACATAACTCCTTATATCGAAAAAAATATACCAACAAAAACGCGTAACCATGCATGCAATCTATACTGATACAAGATTCTTCTTTCGATGTCTCCTCTGCATTACCTTCATTTCTTTCTCTTAGAAATTCTTCTCCATTATCCTGGTAATAAACTGAACCAAAAAAGAAGAGCCTTTTGAACAGAAAGATGTACTAAATTATCTCCTGGCCTGGATCTC
>BMAO01037699.1:0-26906 GCA_019973975.1 Trichonephila clavata | reverse complement strand
ATAATATTAAAACATGTTTGTCTTATTGCTTTTTTAATTATTATTTCATAAATTTTAAAAACCAAACCAAATTGATATAAAATTTTTAAAGTAAAATATAAAAATTAGAAAATATATTCAAATATATATTGATTCTCCTAGCTTTAGCAGCTACAAATGCTCGTATCAATTCCTTTATATTTAATTTATCCAAAATTTCGCTCTCTATGGATATAATTGACAAGTTCGATAATCTCTCCTGCGCCATAGTAGATCGCATGTAGTTTTTTATAATTTTAAGTTTTGAAAAACTTCGTTCTCCATTAGCCACCGAAACTGGCAGGATTAAAGATATCCGGAAAGCTATTGCAATATTTGGAAATGTATCGATAAGATTGTTTTCATAAATATAATTTAAAACATCAATAGGTGACATATCCTCTTTGGTAAAACATCGCAAAGATTTTATTTCTTCGAAAAAAATTAATCCATATAATGTCCTTCTCATTAATATTTTTAGTATCCGTTAATTTTTGTTCTAATTCTTTGAAATGTTTTAAAACTTCATTGTCACTCCAGTTTTTTAAATTTAATCCATCAATGTCATTTTCATTGACATTTTTAGAATCCGTTAATTTTTTTGAAAACATGTTTCTAAAAAAATATTTATTGCACTAAATAAAAAAAAAATTTCATTTCATTTACAAAATGCGTCATATGATTTTCTCTCAGAATATTATTTGAAAGTCAAAAGCCCATTTATGTCATTTGCTACCAAATAAAGATTCAGGTAAAGAAGCTAATTTAACAGAAAATTTCGAAACAATATTTTTTTCAGAAAATTTATTTTTCAGAATTTAGTGTGAAATTTTTCTTCTTTCTGCTGATTCAAAATATTTAAGTAAATTAAACCAATATTAATACAAATTACTAAAAAGCATTTGTTATAAGCAATTGAAATATTGAAAACACACATCTCAGGTACATAATAATTATAAGCATTTAATGAAAAGGCTATAATTATTAGTATTTTTTTATTATTATTTGGAAATTGAAATTGCGTATATCAGAAATAGATAAATCAAATTCTGCCCAATTAAGGGTAAGATTTATCTGGGTTTTATAGAGATAAATAAAAAGTTGCTTTTTGAATTATTTTGTTAATTTGAAAGATAAAAGTTTTTCTTAATTTGTTTCTTTTATGAAAAAAAAATAGACTGGACGTTTAACCGAGGAGGTTTAAGGTAAAACCTCACTAAATTTATGCTAAGTATTAAAAATTTGTAACTAAAGCGTCATAAAAGCATTTGTTTTTACTCTCTTATTCTGTGCAACAGATACTAAATTTTAACTTTTATCTAATAAATGTTTAAAAAATTAACATGTATTTTTTAGTTTTTTACACAACACTTCACTACAGATCGAAAAGTAAATGTGTTTTTAAAATAGCAGCAAGCTACCACAGTATACCAACTGTCCAAAACACATTTGAAGTTCATGAATTTGCGAAAATTCAATATTAAGTAAGCAAGGGCCCAGATATAAAAACATGACAAGTTTGAGATCCTCTGTTCTAAGCTATGGTGCTGACACGTACTGTTTTTTACAAGCTTTTATTTAACTTACAATGTATGTATGTATGTATGTATGTATGTATCTATGTAATTTGTTCGGGTGGAATCTTGCAACTCAATTTTGAAGCTGATATCTTCACCCTATTGAGCTGAAATTTTGTACACACGTTTAGTTTGGATGACAATGCATGTTTTGACCATTTATATTCCGATATTGATATTAATTAAAAAGATATTAATTAAAAACATTAAACTAGTTTGGGGCGCCAACTTTGATATATCTGCATTGTTGTAATAATGTTATTTTTACAACAATGACAAAAGTTGGCGTCGAAAATCGGTTTTCAGCCAAACTAAAATTTCATAACGTTGCGCTATTGACTGTATTTATTAACTTTGTCTAAAAAATAATTGCATTTCTACAACGTAAAAATAATCTAAGTTCTACAACATATGCAATTTTTTTACAAATTTCTATCTATTTTCTTGGATTTAAATTCAAAACAAAAAAAGTAGAGCTATTTTTCAAGTAGATTGGTGCATTGTATACCTTTCTCAACTCTGCCAAGTTAAACTGAGATGGAGTATTGTAGAAATTCTTTAAAAAAATTTATCTAACTTTAATCTATGAAACCCAGACAAAAATTAATTACAGAATCGGAAGGATCATTTTTTTTATATATCTTACCCATCAAAAAGGAATCCGCTAGGAAAACAATAAGAGAAAAATATTATCCAGAAATGCAATGTATTTTCAATTAAAAAAATAATTTTATATTAAAATGAATGAATTTTTTAAAGAAATTTTCTAATTTTAAGCCTACAAGTAATTTAAATATACCTCATTTTATCACCAGTACTCTAAACACACACTACGACATGTGTCCTTAAATTTAATTACAAATAGAATCTGCTAATTTTATTTGAGTTTTTTTTTGTTTGAAAAATTACGGCAATTTTGTTTCTCTAGATGAGTTAGGTACATTGTAAGACCAGCTCAAGGTTATTGATATCCATAAAATGTGCCAAAAGAGAATAATTTGCAAAATGTCCTGAAATATTTTAAAAATAAGGAGAGAAAAAAAATCGAATCTGAGAAGAAAAATTTCGTTAAATAGGAAATGCACTTCTCGATTTGGAGTTATTTTACGAAGAAAAGAGTAATATGTGCTTGGTTCCAGGAAAAAGTTCTTAAAATAGAGAAATTCCCAAAATAGAGGTTCGTTACATGGAGGTTTGACTGTATAAAAATAATCCGATGGTTAATTATTTTTTCAAAATCAAGTTTCTAAAGATGACCTGAGCAATTAAAAAAATAGATTCTTACGTAGAAGATATCCAATGTCCAGCAAAATATTGTCATTAGTTGATAAACTTTCTTTTATGATTACCACATGCGTTTTGAATTTTAAGCATTTTTTTGATTAATACAAATATTTTTTTTAAATTATTTTTTTTAACAATTATAAACCCCGTGCACCACCGAACGTATAACACGGGGGTAAACAACACAGACAGAAGAAAGGATTACAACACAAACATCCATGCCTTCTCCGGGATTCGAACCCAGTCCCTGCGGCACCGCAGTCAGCTTCACTGACCACTATACCGGATGGGCGGATAATACAAATATTTAAATGCCTTTTGAAGTTTTTAATAAATAACTAGATTTTTCTTCTAATATGTTACAGAAATATATCTTTCACCTTCAAAATATTTCAAATAAATAATATATTCTTTAAGATTTTCAAAAAATAGTCAAAATTTTAATTAAACATTTAATAACTTCGTCATTTATTAGATAATTTCACAAAACCTTTTTTTTTTCGTGTGTAGAACAATATTACCCAAGATCTGCACGAAGATTGATAAAATTACGGTTTTAAAAAAATTGTGTTTTTCGTCTAATACCCTTTTTGCGAGAATTGATTCAGCTAAATCAGGGATGGTGAACCAGCGTTGAATGAGTTGAACAGGCTGAGAAACCTGTCCAGCGATAACTAAAAAGTAAAAAATAAATTAAAAGTAAAAAAAAACTTTTTTAAGAACAAGCTTTTATTTAAACGTTTTAAAAAGAATAAAATAAACTTTTCCTTTAAAACTTTTTTTACTATCAACTTATAACGTCATTACACAATTTATATGATATAAAAGCTTGTCGCGAGATTTACCTGTGTAGATAAACAAGTAAAATAAATAACTACCTCAATGATTTCAATTTTAAAAAATTCAAACTAAGTAAATACGAGTACTTAAATATTGCGACAAGCTTTTATATCATATAAATTATGTAATGACGTTATAAGTTGATAGTAAAAAAAGTTTTAAAGGAAAAGTTTATTTTGTTCTTTTTAAAACGTTTAAATAAAAGCTTGTTCTTAAAAAAGTTTTTTTTACTTTTAATTTATTAAGAATTAATTTTTACATTTTAGTTCGATTAACCATAAAAGCGTGTTTTTTAATTTTTTAAAATATAATTTATTTATTTCATAACTCAATACAAATACTCATATAATTTAAACTGTACAAAATATATATTGTGTTACAGGTCCTCAGCTACTCTCTTCTATAAACTTGCAAATTTTCTGCCTGTAAATTAATGTTTTCATAGAAATTTTTAATAATTACAAAACAACCTGATTTTACTGTGAATATTTAAAAAACATTTTTTTTTCTGATTGCAATTCATTAAAATTCCCTTCAGTTTGATTGTTATAGGAATATCTAAAATTTTAATTTTACAATTTCTTTGTCATTTGGTTGAATTGTTTGGCAATGTTTGTAGGTTTATGCATAAAAAATTTATAAATTTAATGAAAATTTATGCAATAATACTTGTGTAAGAATATTTTTTTATCTTTGTATGTTTGAAAAGTTACATCGTATACATACATACCTTACCTTATCATTTTTTTAAGAACTGTTATTCAACTCTTTTTTTAAAAAAATAATATTGTGCAGATATAATGCTTAACATGAATTTTTTTTCGTAAAGAGTTAATGTACATTACGTACTGTTCCATAACGTACATAAACTACATTAACAATTTTTTATAGTTTTTTTCACTTTTTGTTTTATATTGGGTTATATTTAAGATATTAAGATTGTACAATGTTCGAAGAACTGTTGTATATCAGTTGATTTTTTTTCAATGATACAACTATAAAAAAGTAAAATATCGCGAAAATAAAAAATTCTCAAAAAGGAAAAAAAAAAAAACTTTTTTCCTTTTCTTTTTGTGATTTGAAGTAAATTTCAAATGCTTTACGATATGAGTAGGGTATTCCAGAGTAATATATTTCTCAAAAAGTAAGAATAATTTTAACACAAATGTGTGTATTTCAGTAAACAAATGTTCAGTGAATAATCTGGTTACGATAAATTTGAGTTTTTAAATTTTTGTATGATACAAGACATACACAGTGTTATATTCAGAATAGGATGAATTGTGCAAATATAAATCACATCACAAACGTTGTACAAAAAGGTAAATGTAATTTTCAACAAAGAATAATTCTACAAAATTAAGGCAAAAAATTTCATATTAACCAGCCTTTCTATCATTTACACATGTTGTAAACATTAATTTACAATCAACTTTTGTTTCCTTATTTATTATGAAAGCAAATCTCTCTTTCTGGTTTTGAAAGCTAGTTTTTCTGTAGTATCATTTGAATCAAGAATATTTTACTGCATTTATTTTTATTGTTTTTTATAAAGAAAAATTCAGAGAATTTATAAAGTAAAGTGAATTCTAGACCGGAAATCGGTATATTTTCAAGAGAGAACCAGTTGTTAGTGAAACAAGATATCGAAAGTATCAGACACCTACTTGATATGAGCTTCCAGGAAAAAGGTCCCCCATCCCAGCAACAATCGCGTTAAAAATGTCATGCTCCAATTAATATTTTTTAATTTTATTTAAATCATGTTTTACACACAGGCATTAACATTTTCCATTCCTTCAAAAATGAAGAAATATAGATATTATTTATTTTTATTTTTATAGCTCAATGCAAGTGCAATCAGTGTCAAAATGTCAATGCTAGGAATTAAACTTTGAAGTTTCGGGAAAAAAACTTCCATACCAGTACTACCTTAAGTACTACTTTTTGGAATTTCATGTTTACACTATTAATTAAACTTTATAAAATTGTTCTTCCATAGAAAAGTGTGTTTTGGGGAGATGTATTCAAGCAAAAAAAAAAGAAAAAAAAACAAGTATTGATGCTTATTAATCAACATAAAGGTACTATAAAAGTCCATTGTATATATATATAAATATAGACGAAAATCTTAAAATTAGCTGATGTAACACGGAAAATATACAAAATAAAAAATATTTGTAATTAGATTTCATTAAGTTGGACATTATTTTCACTGCCTCCTTTGTAAAGAAGCAAATAATAAATGTAACAGAGAGGGTGGTGTCTAGGGGTATGTTGAATGAAAGAGAAAGGAATGAAGTAAAATTGAAGAAATTATTGATTTAAAATTGCGTCAACTCTCTCTCTCTTTGAAAAAAAGTGATTTCCTGAAGGCAGTGGCGTATTTAAAGGTCCTGGTGCAAAAAAAAAAAAGGGGGTTGGTTGAATTCTATCAGGTAATATGGGAATATCTTAAATATATACAAAGCTACAGTTTTTACTTACTGTCTTCTCTTTCTTGGCATTGTTTACGCTTAAACGCACTCCACTTGGTTTCTTTCTTTATTTTTAAATCTATAAATTTAGTTTTATAATTTATCTAATAGGATTTGTATGTGCTCGAGTATTTACTGACGTTAAAAGGAAGCGGAAACGAAATGCTATGCTATAAAACGTCGTTGGAGAATCCCTAGCTATTAATTTATTCCGGAGGATCGAACTCACATCCAACAGAGGGCTTAGAGCTACAAAATGGTCCACCGAGATAGACAGGAAATGATACAAAAATATGCATTAACAAGAAAATTTAATACAATATTATTATAATTATTTTAAAAAAAACATATCTGCAAAAGAGCAGTATTACAGCATTATTACATCAGTAAAATTACATCATAGGAGAAGATTGCGAAATATTGAAACAGGATACTAGCTTATTATGAATCATATTGTTATTAAAAATAGAATGTAACTTGGAAGGAATTGCTTCTTGTGTAGGTTTTTTAAGATGTAATAATAAGTATGGTAAGATTTTTCATGGAACTTGAAGTTTATTTTCAAATAACAGTCTGTAAAAAAATTGAAAATAACATGAACTTTTCAATAAGTAAAGCTCGCAACACTGAACAAACAACGAAAAGAATTTAGGTGAAATCCCTACAAATTCGAAATTACTTTCAACTGAATTGCGACGATTACAGTTATGTTGCAACCTTTTATATTTATATCTTAAATTTGGAAGAAATCGCAAATTCGGCTGCCTTTGTGCATAGATATCCTGCTTAGAATCTATAAAGGAATTCATGATACCAAAAAGAGTGTTGTAGATATCGATAAAGCAGTGCTTCTCAAACTTTCAATATTTGCGACCCAATTTTCAGTCATAATTTTCATCGCGCCCCACTTCTTACAATAACAATGTACTGAATGCAATTATAATGTACTTTGATGGTAAAACTACGATGCAATACGACTTTAATTATAAACGCACTAATTAGATAAATATTAAATTTTGTAAATAAATTTTGTATATGACAAGCCCAAGAGAGTCACTAGTAATTACTGAACTTGTTTTTAATTGAATATTTATAAATTAATTATTAAATACTTTGTGTAGAACTAATACATTTATAAGTAGTGCGTATTATATCAGTTTGAATGGATATATTTTATTTTTTATTATATAAGAATATATTTTACTTTGTAATTATTTTAGATTGTAAATTATTTTATCAAATTGATAATTATTTTCAATATTTTGTTTTCGATTTTTCGTGGAGGGCGCCCCCACAGTTTGAGAAACGCTGCGATAAAGATTTTATTTCGAGTTTTGAGAACAATTTAATTACAGTATACATAAAGCAAAATATGACTTGGAGAAGAAAAACCAAGCGATTTACATAATTTTAAAAATGTATATATATTATCATTGCAAACAAAACAACGACATTGAGTCACAACATCTTCTCAGCATATAATGAATAAAAATTTATGCCGATACAAATCATCCCCAATTTCTGTTGTTACATGTTACAAATTCGTAGATTTTGAACACGTTCCGTATAATAGTGCGAACTCCACACGGAACGTGTTTTTATTGTTGGTATCGGAAATCAAATTTTGTTTTACACAAACGAAAACAATCCGCAGAAACGAAAATAAAATAAAATTAAAATATAAAATTAAAAAAATGAAATCTTATTTTATTGCTAAAAAATATAAAACATCCAAAATTGCAAGTTTTTTATCAACAACTTTTATGTGTGTAAGTAACATTAAATTAAAAAACTATAAGTACTATAAATTTTGGTGCCCCCTGCTCCAGGCGCCCTTGTGCGGTGAACAATTTTGCCACCCCCACGCGGCGGCCCTGGTTATGGACACTCAACAAGGAATCTGGTTGTGCAGAGTTTGGGGGCTATTTTTTGTGACACCCTGTATAGCGGGAGCGGGTGGACTTTTCCAGACTACGGGCTACTTGTAATGCTTTTAAGGTGTTGCGCCCCCCCCCCCAGGCGCCTATGTGTGGTCATTCTGTATTGAACTTGTATGTTTTGTTTCTATACAATTGTTTTCGACATTGTACTCCTCTTTTAAAATAGGACAGATTACAAAGACACAAGTAACACAAAACTGTTAAGTTGATTGCTTGAACAACTATGAGTGACTACCAGACCGTGGAGCGTGGACGTTTTCAATGCAGCGTGAACATACGTTAACCGATGAATCCGAAACTGACGTATGTATTTACATTTGTTCGCTGCCATTTACCACACCATCGAGAGACATGAAAGAAACTCGAGAACCCAATCCCATGGAAACGCAAGGTGTGGAATGATATCTCAATAGCTAATCCCGTGCTGCAGCGAGAACTGATCGTCAACATTTATTCTTCTCTTCAGCCGCTGTGTGGGGAAAAATTCATTTGGCATCGGCCTTTTTTTCCCTACAGCGGCAGTGAACGTGTTGCTCGATTCCATTGAAGGTACATTTGTCATCTACACAAATATCGAATCATTTACTTAAGTAAGCACATTCGCAATGATTGTGAAAAGCCAATTCTTCAGGCGTGGATGTTCCATAAATGTTTCTTTTTGTTTGCGTGCCTTAGGTCTTGTGACGGACCTATATGCGGCTCTCTCTCCCTTCACGTCTCTTTTAGGAAAATATTTATTTCAACCAGCTTTCACCGAGTAAGGAAGCGTGATTATGTAAATGAAGTACATTATATAAATTGTGCATTCGCGAGTTGGCACGTTGGAGTTGGCAAGTAGGAGTTAACGTAGAGCATGCGAGTTAGTTGTTAGTTGAAGATTGAAAGAGAGTGGAATTAGAGGTCTTGGAGTTGTCCAGGAAAAAGATTACAGAGCGTGGATCCAACGACATTGATCAAGCCGCTAGAGATCTCCTGCAAGTTTCGAGTGTAGGATCCGATGCATAAAATGCACAGGTATTGTGAGCTTGATTAAGTAGAAGTTAGCTTATTAGTGTGAGACGTAGTTATATTTGAGCGTATTTAAGCTATCTTAGATTCAGTTGAGGGTCTGTAGTAGTATCCCTTGTTATAGAATCTCACCTCCGCGCTCTACTATATAATCACCTACTTTAATTAGATTGTTATTATGTCTGATTGATATTTGGTAATTGTGATGTCGTTGTGTAATGTTGTTGTTAAGGTTTCATCCAACAGACGTCTTCTTTGAGGACAGCTTACAGTAAACACATAAAAAGAAATATTAAACGCAAATTGTAACTACCTACGCGGGCAATTTCTCTATTGTGGCCACCGCCCTAACGCGCCGGTGCCGAGAAGCTATCTATTTCAATAACAAAGAACACATTCTTCCGGTAGGGGACACAGAGCGCCTCCTGGTGAGGGGAGGAAACACTACAGTAATAATAAATTGATTAGATTGAAATCCTGTCTTTGGATCATTCAGTTTCTCCCACACACCTAGCCGGGTTTACAGGTAGACAAGCAGGAACAGACCGCTATCACACAGTCTTAGTAAAGGAGATCACTCTAAAATGTCTTAGGTTTCCACTGGTCGATCGCGATCGACTTAATGCTTATTCCTGCTGTATTGTATTATAATAGTGAATTTATTTTAGATAGAAGAAATTGTTTTTAAAATGGACTTGGAATTTTCCTGGACTCAAATTCACTACTCTGATAGATTTCAATTTTCATTTTAAACTATTATAAAGCCTTTCGATATGTTCTGTATAATATCAATTAAGGCAAGCACTGTTTGGTTTTAGCAACTCATTAGAATTAGCCCATTATACCATAACCTCACAGCACTGAATTATCTAGAAATGTTCTGAGATGATACAGTGATAACAAATTGACTGGTACTTAATTTATTCCTAATCAGATCAACTGTTGGGGTTTTGGTCTAAAGCAACTCCCTCTCAAAGTAAATACATTTAACGAAAACTCTTATAAAAATATGCCTCATACACAATTACTACTTCCCCAAATTCTAGGAATCTGCTAATGTGATAATAAATACTACCCAAGCGAAAACAAAATCGCAAATTATGAACTTATTAGTCTTGCCTTAAATAGAATCAAAACCCCCTGTAACTTCATTAGTTGCACCCCCACCAGAACAGCGCGAATTCCGCGAAGGAATCTCAACACTGCATCAACTCAATCGCGTCCGTAATATTCTTAACGCAAAGTGCGCAAACATATTTTTCCTAGCAAGAACCTTTCACGATGAAAAATGAATTTCTGTTTTGTTTTGCACGATCTACTCATCCACAAATCGATTCGATTAAAATATCCTGCATATCTCATTGAAAATATACAAATTTTCTGTAAAATAAAGCGTTCATTGTGAAAATATAAATCCCTCGTGTTCAAACAAAGGCTTAATTCAAGCAATTTACAGCGTAATGTTTTCATCTCTCATTTACACAACTTCTACGCACGTGACTTTCCACGCCATTATTGAAACTTGTTTATTTCCTGTCAACCCAACTGTATCGGAGAGCTCAACTAAAATACACAACAAAATCATAACAAACAACTTTGATTCCATAGAGAAGTGGTTAACATATTGGAAATAGCAATTAACGTAGACGAATCTCAGGATTTTTTTTAAGGGGACATGGTACGATTTAAGCAAAAAAATTTAATTTATAAATTTAAAAATTTTTTTGGTGGCCTCCTATGTGTGTATACAATGTAAAATAGATTTCGTGCTCAAAATATCATGAAAAGCTAGCCATAAAATTTGTGAAGTGATTTTAAAATGCTACTCCTCCTACTAAAATACAGGTAAACACACATCAAATTTGTTTTACAAGTAAGTCAAACTATGCGTAACAAAAGTTGGTATGGGTTTTACGATAACATGATTAGTGTTTGTACAATACTTCTTTTTATGTATGCTTATTGAAAATTCCTTAAAAAATTCACAAATTCTGTGAGTTCAATTATTTTTTAAAAATAAGTATTGCTTTGTTTCAAAATTGCATACCAACTTATGTTACATGTACTATTAGCAATAGGTGAAAAAAAAATTCAAAGCATTAGGCACAATAGGAAAAAAGCCTTAGCATTTTAAATGAAGACAAACTAGTTATTTTATCTTTCCGAGATAACTAAGTTTAAAGTTTTCATTTTCCATAGGGATGTGAATAAAAACGAACACAAAAGCTATCATAAATCTGTGTTTTTTGAGCTTTCAAATTTAATCAGGTTATAGAAAAATATATACAAAATAATTTAAGTTAAACAAATTAAATTTGATTTTTTGAACGATTTTGTCAATTGAATCGCACTGTGTCCTCTTAAGGAAATACAAATCCTACAGACTGCCAGTTTAAATCTCGCATTTATCGAGGATGTTTTTCCCGTGGTTCTTACATATTTATTTATTTTAAGGAAATGCACACTACTAAAAAAACCTAAAGTTTATCAAGTGTATAACAGATAAACAAAGGGCAAGGACCATAAAATTTCGCCAGACACAATTGGAGAGATATAAACAGTTAAAAAAATACTTATTAAGAAAGAACATATTTATACATAGACGAAAATTGTCGGCAAAATACCGGCATTGGTCCCGTTTACACGACGAGCCGGTATTATACCTCTTTGAAAAGCCGGTTTGATTTTTGTACCCTCTTTGAAACAGGATAAATGCGGAGAAAAGAGAGTGCGTATTCAAATTTTCCCATCATGCATTGCGACCGATATTCATTTATTCAAAGATGGCTGTTGTTATAGAGAGTACACGTTGGCTCTCTGAACAAATAAAAGCTTTAATTAATATCTGAATAAATCAAGAAATAAAACAAAAATTTGACGGAACTGTCCGGGATTCGGAAATGTATAAAAAATTCTGAGACGAATTCTAAACAATTGAATGTACTCGGATAGTTCCACAAATTTATAGCAAAATAAAAGCTTTAAAACAGGACCTTTTCGATGCTAATTTGATATAGGAGTGCTACGCGCCAAGTTGTTGTTTATGTTCGCTTAAGATGGGTGATATTATAACATTACAATATGGTTACCTTAATATTTCCATCGTTTGATGATGTGGTTGCCATGGGGATGACGATGGCAACCACATCATCAACTTGAGGGCCCCTCAAAACCTGACTTTGCATGGGGGCCCAAATGTTCTCCGTTACGCCTCTATGACTCTTCCGTAATTTTCGATATTCATTTAAGCTCAATTTCAGATTTTATCGGGATTTTAGCCATTTTCTGCTTAGGGGTAAGTTTTTTTGAAAACTATTTTTCCAAGACTTGCACCAAATTTAAGTGCTTAGACATAAACTAGTGTCGGCTCCGGTAGTTTAGAGGTAGCGTACCCACTTCGTAAGTCTAAGGTTGCGGGTCCGAACCCTGGCTGGAGTCGATATATTTACTGGATGATGTGCAAGATCTCTTCAGTATCAATTTGGCTGTGGTACTCTCGGCAAAAATGTATCACGGCAATATTTAGCATCTGACGAATCTGTTCTTGAATTAAATTAATTTAAGCGTCCAAAAATTTAAAAGCGAGAGCCGTCACTAGATGGTGCTACCACTGAAATGGCTCTCACATTTTGGGATTTGCTGTGTCTGAAAAGGCTCAGTTGCTAACATGCAGCCCATTAAAAATAAAAAAAAATAATAAACTTGCAGTTAATTGAAGAATTTGTTTACTTCCTCCCTTTGGAGGAACAATGGATGATTCTAAATCATGTTGAAACACGGTATATTTCTGTGTGCAAGCCGAAAACTTTTCAAAACTGGAACTTTTTGAAGTTAAAGTAAGGGATTGACTTATATTGGGATATGCTAATCTAAGGAGGGGGGGGGGGACGTAGCTTAGGAAAAACAATTTTTTAAATATATTTCGTTAACCAATGTGCAAGTGATTTTAACCTGAAAATTTTCGGGGTGTTCTTATTGGAATTTTTATTCTAAAAGAAAAAAAAGTTACTTATTGGAGTCACTGATTGGGATGCCTGAATGCATGTGATCATGCGAAAGGCCCCCCTGCTCCAGAGCATGAAACATAGGTCGACGATCATGAGCTGTCTTTTTTTTATTTATTTCGGCATTTCCCCGATTTAAAATGTTTTTTCCTCCACTCTATAAATTTTTCTCAGTTAAAGGGAAATGTCGAGCAGCTATATTGTTAAAATTTACAACAAACACGAAGGTGAAACCTGTGGTTCGTGATAAACATAAATATTTTTTATGGGGTGTGGGGTGGCCTTGTGTACACTCTTACCTGTAGTTCTCTGAACTCAAATTTCTCTTTCAGTACATTTTTCAAACAAAAAAGGCCTCACAGAAACTAAGACTCGTACAAATATTGTATAAGGATGTTCCTTACAATAAACATCCTTATACAATATTGTAAAACATCCTTGTATTGTAAGACATCCTTTTTCCGTTTGCACGGAAAAGGAATGTTTTATTTCTGGCAACCCTTTCTGAAAAGTCTGGCAACCCTTATTGACGTCTGGAGTTTTACTTTAAGTCAGTTTGATTCGAAAATATTCCACCTGTTTTACTTGCTTAATAACATTTTATCATAACTCATGGCGACATGTTTGTAAATTGAAGGAATTTTTGTTTCCAATGCAGTTCATATACCGAATTATTCGAATCTTGGCTAATTTTTTTAAGGAAAAACGCGTGCGGCTTACACATGGATTGGTTTATACAGTCGACTCTCGCTAATTCAAACCTTCGATATTTGAACTAAAACAATACGTTTTAGTACACTCAAATATTTCGAAGTAAAATCTGCGGCGGGCAAGACTACAACACGCGATAATTCAAAGTTATTTTATACAGCTCTCGACAATTTGAACATCCATTATCATATAGTCCACTGGCAAACAGGTTGGAGCTTATATGTTTTGTGTTGTATTGTTTCTGCGTGTCTCCCCTGTAACGAAGCCCCTTTGATGATCAGCTATCTGTCTGCCATTCCTTTTTTTGAGTTTCATTGTTCCTCAAGCAAAAAGACACTTTTATTGCTTTCCTTCTTCAAAAGGAAAATAGACCGGCCGCACTTGTTGTCAGCCGTCTCATTTTCATTTAACACGTCGCCTTGCTATACATGGATTCAGAAAGGATGTGATTGAAAGCTATTGTGAGGAAATGTGTAGGACTGTGTATTTTGCGTTGGAGTGACATGACGATTTATGACTCCTCAGTGTGACTAATAGCATGTGGCACCAAAAAGAGAGCATGGACCGGACTGGACCCTGCCTAGAAGAACCAATGGTGTTGGGGACGGTGTCTGAGGGAACCGATAACAAATTAAACAGATTTTTCGTCAAAAAGATTAACTATGCACAATATGTATTCTTTTAATAATTGTTTTAATATATAAATGTATTCTTTTAATAGAGGACTTGTAACTTCTGTATAATATTTATACTGTATAACATGTGCTTTTTAAAAAATTTTAAAATAATTTTATACATGTGTACAATTATTGTGTTATTACATAGTTTCAAATTTAAATGTATTAGAAAAAAATTTCTCTTCGTATATTTTGGGAGTTTTTTTCCTACTCTCTTGATAATTCGAACTCTTGATAATTCAAAGTTTTTCATTGGTCCCTCCAACTTCGAATTATGGAGAGTCGATTGTATTAGAAAACGTGTGAAATCAATCGTGTAAAAAAAATGGGGCTTTTTCTATGGCGTGTTATTTTAAAACCGTGTTAAAAAGTGGGTTATTTTACCAACAAATCCAAGATAAACAAGCTGATACTTTAAAAAAAAAACATGCGAAGATTTTATCAGCACAAAAATTAAACTTATTTTAAACAACAGCGTGCCTTTTGCTAACTTCCCCTGGCGTAATCTATCGGAACTGGAGTCATCGGTTGTGAAAAGAATCTTTTATTAGCCCTGATCACGAATGCAACGCAACCGGTGAATTTTTAATTACGTCCCATTGCTCGCCGCATGACCTTTAGAATCCGTCCGCCGAGACTCGCGAAATGTATTATTTAAAACTCCTGTCATGATGAGACAGAAGTTGTTTGGACCGCCCACGGACGCCTCGTCATCTTCCCTTTTGGAGGCATTTCGAAAACGTAACTCACTTAATGATTATTGAACTTGCATATTTGGCAACAGAGTAGTCTTACTCAATGGAAACGCGAAGGTCTCGTAAAGAGAAACGATTTCCTATCTTTAGAAAAGGGTTTTGTAAGGCGTGAGAATTGATATCTCACTGGGAGGGGGGCTGGGGTGAAAAACTGAAGAATAGATATAAAAATAATACAGAAACCTTTCAATTCTTTTCATTGATATGAATTCCGAATTATCAAACCTTGTAATTATGTAAACTCAAACAATGGATTTCGATTGAGGAGAAATCCAATTTGATTATTCTTTTTGACGGTTTTTGAATTGTTGCTTACAAAATCGTATTATATGTCAGATATTTATTAAAAATTGAATAATTTAAACACGTAATTTTCGTGGAATAATGTGGCCATAATAGTCGAGTGGCCATGGGAGTGGCGCACTCAAACGGGTTCGGACCCCTCTCCCTATAGTCCTTGATTGTTTTAGATTAATTATAATCCTATGCATATATTACGTAAAATTTAAGAAAGTTTTTGTTATTAATATTTTATTTTATTAATTAATGCCAATTATTTATTAAATAATTTCTTTTCTATTGTTTTTTGTTTTTGACAAACGATAAAATCAAAATAATATGTTTAGCGGTATTTTGGGGTAGGATACGAGAATGAATGAAAGAAGAGTCCTTAGGAATATTTTTGAAAGTTTGAAATTTGATGGTATTTGGAGAAGAAGAACCAATTTAAAAGTTTGTAAACTTTTTAAAGAACCAGATTTTGTTAAATTCATTGCAATGCAAAGGTTAAAATGGGTATGACACTTGATAAGATTGGACGACAATCGATTTACAAAAAAGATCTTCGGGGCAGACCATATGGTACTTAGAAAAAGTGGAAGACCAAGACTGAAGCGGATCGATTGCCTAGAAAAAGATCTGTGGATTATTAAGGGGGTACACCCATGTGATGGGTTCAAAAAATCAAAGAAGTTTTTTTTTTTCAAAAATTGCTTCCTTAACATGTCTAGAATATGGTGGTAAATAGATTTTTTAAAATTTGAAGTCGTTATAAAGAAGCAGGTGTTAGAAGTACAGCTCTTCGTACCGCTAAGTTTAGATTTTCTTTGTGTTTTAATCAGACTTGAAACTTTATACGCGTTTTTCTCAAAACTGTGTTTTTCAAACTTTCCTCCATCATATCTCAAGAACGGTTTGACCAAAAAACTTCAAATTTATAAGGTAGGCTCGACACATATATACGCACAAAATGGATTACAATCTTTCCAAGATTCAAAATATTTCTATTTTTTATAACAAAAACATAACAAAAAACCCCATGAAATTCGAAAGTTTTTTTTTTCAAAAGTCTACCAAAAATCCAATTTTTGATATTTTCAATTGAGTTCAGTCCATTCTGTAGATTTAAGCTTATAGATTAAAACGCCGTTAATTTTTTTTTATTTCAGTTAAACCAATCAGCCGGAATTGTGGAGGAAGTGAGCGTCCATTTTTTCGAGGAGGGTGTGTTCAGAGCGCTATAACTCACGTTCTATTGGATATTTTTGGCTAAACATTTATATCATACTCTTAAAATACATATAAATAAATGATGAAAAACCTAAAAATTCTACTTTTTTACTGGTCGTCAAAAAAAATTCCTTAAGGATGCTTAAAAAACAGGCCGTCACATGGGTCAACCCCCTTAATGTCAGAAATTAGAAAAGTCAGGCCAAGAACATGACGGCCTGGAATGGAATTGTTAGGCAGACCAACCCTCCCCCCTTCAGGCTGTCGTGTCATCGAGGAAGGAAGGAAATTTTTATTATTGAAATATTAATTCCTCTGTATTTTACAAACTACTTTTTATCTACTCCCTTGTACTCCGAATTACGCGAATCAATTACAAGCACGGTTCTCCGCTGACAAACATTCTGCTTAAAAGATTTATGTTCACAACATCCCAGTCTATTAAGTCATCTTTCTTATCACTTCTCCACACGAATCCATCACGTGGAAGAAAGCTTCATGAAAACCGAAACCCTTTCAGGCCATTGTTGCGGTCAGTAAATGATTCCGGACAATGGACAGTGTCATCTCTTCTTCTCCAGTCACCCTCATAACTGTTTCACTCAGCACCCTATTTTGTTCGAATCTGCCTCTTCCTTCTATATGAGGGGGTGATACACTCGTGCGGGGATCTTCCGTGGAGGGGGAGTGTTATTTCATGGGTAAGCGACATAGGGCTCTTCTGGTATGAATGAATGAATGAACAGGAGAGAGGAAAAAATGGCTCGCAAAAATACAATAAAAAAGGTTGTCTTTTTTATTACTTTTTTCCACCCTCTTCCTTCTTTGCCTATTCAGTAGAGCACAAAACTCTCCCTCCTCCTCCTCTTCTCCGGTTTGGTCTTCCACCCATTTCGGAGGCCCGTGCCACATTCTGAGAGGTTGCACTTGAGGAGAGGGTCGTCACTTTTGGCTGGTAATCTAACTTTTGGAGGATTAGGAAGATAAAAACATGACAGAGAGAAATTATGTTGGCAAACAAATGGAGCTTTACATGTAATTGGACTTTTGGTTTTGAATTTATTTCCGAAGTGTATAGTTTCTTGCTGTTACGTTGTTAGATTTTGAGTACAATACATATATAAAGTTACATTAACCCCCTAAGAACTTTTCAAAATAGACTTTTATAATAGATAATGGCCGCTGTAGCCAGAGACTCTTTGAGGCTCTAGGCTCAGAGAAATCTTCAGATTTTTTGAGGTCCAGGGCCCCTATGTAAAAGCAGGCCCTGCCTAAATCTTTTAAAGTGGACAGTATAAAGCATACATTGTCAAGTACTTGTTGAAACGATAGTTTGAAACAAATACATGTGCATGACTCACTATCTCAAAATCCTAGACACAAACCGGCTTGACCGATGACCGTATTTCGACTATACGAGTTGAATGATTGGAAATGGTATCAGGCCTAGGCTTAGACATGGACAACGGTCATCACATAATAGTACAGTCTTATCACTTTTGAAAGTTGACATGCAGTTTGAAATTCAATGTTTTTCGGAAAATATGTACGGGAATTATATTTGATCATTAAAATTTCCCGGATCATGATCTTTTTAGACAGAGTCGATAACAAAGCAAGGCTCCCACCGAGGGCGAGGCCCCGGGCCCGGGCCTAGTTGGCCATGCCTTAAGAAGTCCCTGAAGGTAACCTGATTTTCATGGTCAGTGGCGTGAGTGTGTTTAGGGGTTCAAACCCCTCTACAGATCCAGTGAAGGTTTATCCACTGGGTGCCTGGGGTGGGCTCCCGGGAGCCTGGGGCTCAGAAGGACCCGTATAAGCTGGATTTAATCAGATTTTCTGGTTATAAATTTCAATCCGACAGTGCCAAAGGGACCCGTAGATCTTCTGCGCCCAGGCACGAAATGAGTTTAAACCTGCATTGAACAGATCAACAGATTTTCATTTTTTTACCACACAGATTACCCTTTGGTGATTTCGTTCATATGTTTAGAATGTAACCTCTTGTAAAAGAGAGATCCCTGTATGCCACTGGTTATGGTCACAAACTCATTATACCGGCGGTTTTCGAGTTCTGGTGCCATTGGAAACCCTCCGTGTAAAGAGTTGTGCAAGGTAAACAAATGGAGCTCACGTTGGCAGGGTGTGAAATTTAGGAATACAAGCTCAAGTGTCTTCCTCATCAAAAATATGATGGTCGTCGTTGAAAGCCCTCGTGTTGCTCTACAGTGCTGCGTAAATAAAAACTCACTCTCTCACTTTATCAGTGGTGTAACGGAGAACATTTGGGCCCCCTGCAAAGTCAGGTTTTGGGCCCCCAAGTTGGATTTTACAAAGGATAGGTACTTGGCAGCAGTTAGGCTTCGCCCCCCCCCCACAATGCGTGGGTTGCGGGGGTGTACGTTACGCCACTGCACTTTATAATAGATATCTCGTATACAAGTATTCCATGGAAGCTATGTCATAATCAGTGGCGTACACAAGAATTAATTCTGGGATTCACTCCCTCCCCGTAAGACCAACAGATTTTTTAATTTTTACCATAGAGATAACCCCTTGCCGCTTTCATTTATGTGCTTTTTAGAATGTAACCCTCCCCCATAAGAGAAACGTGTGTTTGCCACTGTGTAGGTCACACACAATCGGGCATGAAATAAGCATTACAAGAGCTAAAAATGTTGAGACACTATTTAATTAAGTCGTTTTCATCTGAATTATATAATTAAAAATATGACAGAAAATAAATAAAGAAAATATAAAGGCTAAACATGATCAATGAAAATATTTTTAACTTGACTAGAAAATTATTTAAATAAAAATAACTATAGTTGTCCTTAATACTTATGATATTTTAATGAGCATCCACATAAGGAATAAAAAAAAATTTCAGCTGGAAACTCCCAAGCCGACCAATCAAATTTTAGTTACCTGTATGTTGTGTTAATTCGACTGCAGCGTGTATCAAATTTGCGCTCCTGCTTGACTAAGGATTGGATTTAGACAACATTTCTCCCTTCCCTACAAACTCCGGATAGAATGTCAATTAAGTTGTCTTTATTTAGAACAAATATTACGATAAGACAATGCACCATTTGATGCCGCTGAGGGACAGATGAAAATAAGAGATCAGATTAATAATACAGGAAATCATATACCCCTGATGTAAATAACATAGTGGCGCACTCAAGGGGGGGGGGCGTGATCCAGACCCCCCTCCCATACTCCTTGATTTTTTCCCCGATTGATTATAACCTTATGTAAATAAAATGTACAATTCAATTAAGTATTTGGTATTAATAATTTATTTTATTAATTAACGCTAAAAATTATTCAATAATTTCTTTTTTACTCTCTGTTCTTTGATCCCAACAAAATCAAAAGAACGTGTTTGGCGGAGTATTAGAATATAATACGAGAATGCTGGATTTTCAACCTTCAACCCTCCCCCCACCTCTTGAAAACCCTATGTTGATTGAATAGTATGAAAAGGTAATGGTATATACGTATATGTTACGGTCAATGTGATTTATCGGTTATTATTAATATTCAACTACACTGGTTGAGGGGAATAACTTATCAGAGTTTACTTCATTTACCTGTTAATATTAATAATAGCTGAAATGCCCGTTCTTCGCACGGGTTAAGTTTTAAAAACAAAAATTTATCTATTATAGAATTATAATATTTTTAGTGAGGGTAAAAACCCTGTATAAAAAGTAGTATAACCAAAAATTAAAAATATTTTTTTCAAATGAATGTTCACATTAGAAATAATTTTAAGCAAATTGCAATTGGGCCTCAAAGTAAATAATAATTAAACAAAAACAAATATTTCAATGTAAGAGAGAAAATTATCAAGCTAAAGAGTAAATAGATATGAATGAATGCAAATATAAATAAAAATTACAGAAAAGTGATAGCAGTAGTGAGTTTCTGCTAAGGGAACTATGGGGGAAATAACCTGCAATAGAGATGAACCGAAAGAAAAAATTAATGATAAACTGATTCACTAAATGCTATCATAAATAAGAAATATTAGGAAGCCTTCAACTGAAAAAAAATTAAATTAGCATTTCACCCATGCCTCATATAATACTATCTAACATCTCTGTAATACGTCTAATATACAGTATTAGATGTAATTAAATACTAAAAACATTTAATATTAATAATTACCAATGAAATTCGGTCAATGTAATAATAATCAATAAACTTTCGCTTTTTCTGATGAAACTTTCGTCCATATCCCATTGCAAAAATATATAATATTTAGAAACAATTTTAGCAAATAAGAAAACCAAAATGAACTGTTTCAGTAAAAAATACCATGCTGAAATTATCAAAATCGCGAACGATGGTGCGAAGTAAATAAATAGATATCTGAAATTGCCAGATTTCAAAACTTTAAAAAGAATCATAAGTGAGGCTTCTTTAGAGGGTTTGAACAAAGTATTAAAATACATTTTACATCAAAAAATATTTTATAAAAGGGGAAGAAAACCGAAAAAAACTTTTAGTTTTGGTTTCGAAATACCACTTCCGCTCAGCATTTACCATCCGGAAGTGGGATCTATTTTTATCAAAACAATTGTAACTTTGTTGAAGTGAATGAAAATAAAAAACCTTTTACATATAAAGGTAATACAATGGCCTACAAAATAAAATCATAAATTTTTTTTGTCAATATTTGAACAAATCCACGATTTTAAGTATGTCGGATACCTACCTTCATTAATGTCTATGACAGATTTATTTACACAGCACATGGACGTGTAAAAGTAACGTTACAGTTGAAGTTACAATAAATTATGCCAAACAATTCAGACTCTGACCGGACTTCACTGGAAACTATTAATAACCGGTTAATTAGTGTGCATTTATCACATTTGCCAAAAAAAAAACGCTGTTATTATTAATAACTGGTGATTACTAATAACAACCAGATTTATAACTTTAACGGGAACTTATATACAGTGTCAAAAATATTTCCACAAAATTTTCAGGTAAAATCTGCTCGAGAAAATGCAATAATTGAAAACTAGGTTAAGATTTTGAAATTTTTGTGAAGAATTTTTGAAAACATTTAGCATGAAATAAACAAAACTATTAGTGAATCACGAACTCTCGATTGAAAAAGTAAATGGTTTGGCGAGTAGATTGTCCTCTGCTGTGGATTTCAATTCTAAACATTTATATGTTTATGGATCGATCAAGAGACAAATTCATACGGGAAAGGGGTCTCTAGGTTCTAAATAGAAGCGAGTAGAAAAGTTAGAAAGTCTTTTAACCCTCGCTCAGATTGCGCAACAGTACTCAGAACTACTGGAAACCATTCTCCAATTCAAAGAACGTAAAGGGGTGATAAAAGAATAAATTACTGACATGTGTGTGTGTTCCTCTTTTTAATTTTCTTGCAAGTAAGATAGTATTCGTTTGAAGTACACAACGTGATCCAAATTTAGAATACATTTTTAGACAGAAACTATAAAAAAAATTGGCAGTTTATTAGAGACTGCCGATAGAAGTGAAAACCTAGAACTTTTAGTATTAAAATTTGAAATTTCATAATGTTTGAACTAAAATTATTAACATCAATCTGATTTTCACATCTATTGACACTCCGAGCAACAATTATATGCATGTTTATATGGTTTTTTATTATTCAAATATATTACGGGCTGTACAAGATCATGACAAAATATAAATACAATTCAATTGAAATAACAATTAATATACAATCATATTATTTATGGATAGTATTTGTATTTACTTTAATTTTAATGTACTTGATTTTTAACGCTATTTTAATTGTTTGCATCATTGTCATCATTAATTTCAACAATACTTAGACTTTTTGTACTTTCAATTATTTCATTCTGTCCTAAAAGATACAATAGGCGTATGGTAACTAAAGTAAGAAAGGAAAATGTTTGATTCAAATTTATCTAAGTATCGCGTAAAAGCCGCATCGATCGTCGTTTTTTATTTTGTAGTACTGAGTTTTCGATCATTGGACATATTTAAATAAAGTGTTTCATTTAGAAATTCAAATAGTGGTAGATTTTTATCATCTGCAAAGTTAACATTGAAGTCTCCACTTAAAATCATCAGTACATTATCACATTTTTTGCCAAATCTTTTATCGAGTATTTCAGAACCTTCTTTTGTATAAATCATCAAATTTTCGAATAAAAATTGTATCTGTCTCATAGATTATCCAGGCGAAATATAAACGGCAACCATTAATATGTACAGTTTTATAAAATTTTTAATTTCAAAATCCCCGAAAAAAATGATTGAACAACTAGATGTCTGTTTTACCACAGAAGTAAGAAAACGTCTAAGCCACTGTGAAAAACTAATCCGGATTGCGTGATGCATTGCAGGGGTTAAATATTAGAAAATAAATAATAAAAAATTTTCAAACGCCAGAATAAATTAGATTTAAAATAATTTTAAAAAACATTAATTTTTAAACGCTAAAATAATACGAGTATTTAAAATAATTTTCTGTTATTTATTTTTTATTTAAAAAAAATATTAGTATATTTATTTAGTACTCAGTATCGAACTGCACAATGATTCTTCAATTAAATGATTCAAATAATAATCAAACAAAAAAAAACACTATTTCAACAATGCACAGTATATAAACATTGAACTTTTACTAAATCCATTCAATTTCACTTATAAGATATACACAGCTCTATACGTCAGCTGTATAGCTACAGATATATTTCTATGAGCATGTCGGGGACGCAAACGCACGAGATTTCACCCATCCAAAAAGTGTCTAAGGCGAACAGCACACTGCGCGTGCGCCAGTCAGAGCATGTCGGCGAAGCGAACTCATAAGATTTTCCCCTACCAAAAAGTGCCCAAAGCCGCTAAAGAAGTTTTCACTTCAAAAAGTCTTGACTTCACTATTCTATAGGGAGCGTAACGTTTTTCTGACTTCTTATTTCTGTTTGGAAGTGAGTCGAGTTATTCTTTGAATAAAATGTTCTTAAGTTTTTACATTATGATGTTTCATTCACTTTAACGTTAAATAGATTTTTTAAAAAGAATTTATGTATTGAAAGTAAAAATATAGTTTCTTTATATAGAATATTTTTAAACTTTAAGAACAAAGTATGTGACTAATTTTTAACCCCCCCCCCCGCTTCAATTCGTTAACATTGTAAAATTATACATTCGGCTTAGGCTATTGTAATCTAAATCGTAGCATTAAGCCTTTGATTGTATTGAATAGCTTTCTTATATAGCCTCAACCTCTTGATTTATAGAGGGCAGGACTAGAATTTCTAAAATAAAAATTATTTAAGCCTGTGTAGATTTCCCCCATTCCCAGTCGATTTCCTCAAACAACGTTTTTAGCGGATGCTGGATTTTTTTCTCTATAGCGCCTTCGTAATGCCCCGCAAACCTTCTTAGAAGTCGATTAACGCAAAGCCCGTTCTTAGAGCATCTCTACTCAACAGAAGAAATATATTTGATAACACCATTTCTTAGTGGTTCTCTATTAGACAGAAGAAACACGTTTGCTAAATTTCATGTTTGCAAATTTAATAGTTCCAAAAAAAAAAAGGAAATTTTCTTTTATCTATAACACCCTCCTTCCCCTTGGGAGTCAATTTTCTCAAAATGTGTTCTTACTGGATCTTTACTCAAATAAATTATAGTTTTAAAAAACTAAAAAACACCCTTTTCTAGTTAATCGAACTAAGTTGTAACTAAATCTTTTGTCGCTTAATTTGGAAATGGGATCTGAAACGAGTCGCCAGATGTGGGATGGGATCTGAAAATGGGAAATCGTTAATCCTGATGATCCTGATAAGTAAAATGTAATAAAATTATTAAATTATTGCATTGTCATAGGTCCTGGACACGTGAGCAAAATTTCGAATTAATATGACCTTTTAAAGAGGGTAAAAATTGAGTTCAAAGATTCCGTTACATTCAAGTGAAGCTTATAAAAGAGTGTTAAAAACAGAAACATGTTTTTCAAATTTGTGTGTCTAATAGTTCAAAAACGGAAATATATTTATTTATAACACCTCTTAACCCGTCGCAATTTCCCTTGGGTGTCGATTTTCGGCAGTCCCTTTGGTAGAGAATTTCTACTCCGCGAAAGAAACATGCTTACCAAATTTCAAGACTGAAGGTCTAATAGTTCCTGAGATCTCGCGATAAGTGAATGAGTCGCTTTTCTATTATATGCATATAGAGAGCGATAAACCGGTATGCGTCTTATTACCACACTAATTTATGCATATCAAGACTTTCTGTCTGTAAAAATGTTCCGAGAAATATTCTATAGAAAATGCTATTTTTATACGAGTGGGGGGGGGGGAGAATACTTACCACTTTCGCCTGTCTTCTTTCATTAAATTATTGACCTCTTTTTGCTAGTTCAGTGCTTCTCAAACTTTCAATATTTGCGACCGAATATTCAATCATAATTTTCATCGCGCCCCCCTCCATACAAATAACACTGCATTGAATTCAATTATACTATACTTTGACGCTTCAGCTACAATACAAATTTAACCTATAAAGGGCCACCAGCGTATATATACGTCTCAATCAACGGTGCGTTAAACACCCCAGACGTATATATACGTCTTTCCGAAGTACGATCTTTTATGTGCACCGCTATCCATAAAATGATCCCGAAGGCTTTGGAAAGTAATAAAAGGACCTTGAAAGTGTGTGTGTTTGAGAAGGATTTACTTATATACATCAGAGAATTTCCCTATTTATTCCTCCCCCTCCCCAATACATCACATACGCGTGCCTACGTGGAAAACGGTGGCATTGGGGAGCGAATCGCGTAACTTTTAATTGGCAGTTAAGGGATTAATTATAAACTGTATAAATTATCAAGATAAGTGTTAATTTTTGTATATAATTTTATGTATGACGTGCCCATGGGATCACTGGTAATTATGAAACTTGTTCTTAACTTAGTATTGTTAAATTAATTATAAAATACATTGTGCAGTACTGATACATTTATAAGTGTATTATATTAGTGTTATTGTGTATTTTATTATGTCAGAATGTATTTTATATTTGTTTACTTTCAGTAAATTAATAATTTTTTTGAACCTTTTGTTTTCGACTTTTGAATATGCTCGCGGGCCCCTCGTAGAGTTATCACGCCCCCCCCCCAGAGGGGCGCGCCTCAAAGTTTGAGAAATGCTGTGCTAGTTGAAAAGTCGAAATTCCTTAGTTAAGAGATTCTTAAACCTCATGAGTTCCCCGTAAACCTCTTTTCTAATAAGATAAAGACCACGGAGAATTATACTTCTCAAAATAATAAATGAATTATTGGTAGAATGACAGCTGATGTGCTTTGATGGAACACATGAAAATTGATAACATCTGTACACTACATAACTGTCATTCAGCGAATGCTCTAACAACTGTCACACTGTCAGGCTTGATGAACGTGGACAACTGGCCTTGAATATGATACAACACACAAATACAACGCAATAAACATTTATCAATGTAATTTATTGCACGCTCATAAGAAAGGAAATTTTTATAAATTGTTTTTATTGATGAAAGTATCGAACGATTATCTCATCTAGATACATAAAAACCTTGAAAATCTGCTTAGATAATCCCTTTCGTCATAAAATCCTTTAGTAATTTAAGATCCCCGTTTTCAGATGGATTCCTCCTACATCTTTTTCTTTCTACACTACTGTAATTGCCACTTACGTCATTACTTGGGGTAAACTTAAGTAATTAAAAAAATCTCGGGGTAAATTATTATACTTAATGACATAAAATATCACAGTTACAAAGGACAGACACTTAGACAATACAAGGCAAACGTTCAGAGAAAATAAGTGAAAATTAATTCTGTTTACATAGTCTAGGATTGGACATCGAAACGGGGAACGCACGCTTGTTCCAATCCAAACTCTCTGTTTGACGGTAGTGCAGTGTTTCGTACGGTCGCACTTCCGTTCCAAGCCCATACTGTAATGGCAGCACCTACATTTTGGTCTTAGAACTATACCGCGCGTTACACTAGTATAAAATGTATGTAATGATGTTGCCAATGATACCAATGCAAAAAATAATGCAGA
>BMAO01037698.1:0-13432 GCA_019973975.1 Trichonephila clavata | reverse complement strand
ACATTACACAAAAAAAGCAGACTCGTGAACAGCAGTTAATTGTAACAATGCACATAATACTGAATTTTAAAAAAATTATATGCTCTTTTTATATAATTATCTCTTTTTTTTCTTTGGCTTTCGATGTTTTATATGTAAATAGAAGTAAATTGTCCATTTCTATTTATAAAATAAAAATAATAATAATATATAAAAGATGCAAACAATTCCAAACTCATTATTTTTATTTGAAAGTAATCGAAAAAACATTACTAAGTCGTTGGATCGTTTATGTAAGTCTTAAAGCGTTTCTCCATTGTAGACTTTGAGATCGAGAACTTGACCCTGGGTGTATCCGGATATTGCATTAGTGAGCGATTGTGTGAGTCACAGTTCCAGTTTTTAAAGTACGTAATTTCTCCATTCGACTCGCTCTGAATACGTCACAAAAGGCCAAACGATTCAACCTAAAAAGGTCCTCATAAAACTTGGAGGAAAGATGTGGTTCATGCTGCTGAAATGGAATAAGTTTTTATAAAAGTATTTTATTTTCGTCTTCCGCGCGAAAAGAAATCTAGTTTTACTGTATTTGCGTCAATGTGAGAGGAGGAAAAATGACAGGGAATATTGTTCTGTTTGAATAAGTATAAATCTCTTAGGTGTATTTCTTTTTCCCTTCAAACACACACAAGGGGGAAAAGTATATTTTTAAACTTATGAAAGAACATAGAATTTCTTTCTTTTCTTTTTGCTTTTTTTTTTCATGTGCTGTCTCCCATTTTACTTTACTTTTCTTCTTTTTTTTTCTGTTTTTAAACTTTTTTTTTTCAAAACGGCCTCAATTTACTCTTAAAAAATACTCTAAAATGATTCTCGAGAATTTAATCGACACGTATTTCCCATTTTTCTCAGTATATTCATTTTCAATAATTCACATTTTTCTTATTTATGAGGGGGAGGGGGAATTAATTAAAAAAAAAGTCATTTCGCAAATATTCGGGCGATTTCAATAAATATGGGATCCTGTGTGTTATCACACTTTTCTTGAAATTTAAATTGTATGTTAGATTTAATTTTTTAGCAATATTTTTTCCCTAGAACTGTAAAAAAATAATAAAATTTTAACAAAATGAATTAATAGATTATTTCTAATTAAAAAAAATAAGGTCCTTTTTAATGAATTATTTTGTGCCCCTCAAAACTCCATTTTCATATAACAAGCAAGAAAAAACCTCTCTTACTGATATTTTCCTACCAATTTTAACTAACAAAATAAAGTACAAAATAAACATAAATATTAAAAAGAAATAAATATTTACCCTCTATAATTACTTATTAAAAGACTACATTTACATCATATATAAATATTATAATTATTCATTAGTTATAATATTATATATATTTATATTTATCAATTATAATATTATATATGATAGTTATATTTATTAATTATAATATTATATAAATATTTAATTATTATAATAATTTATTAATACATTTACATCATATATAAATATTATAATTCTCTTTTCAGATATTACATCAAATATAAATATTTATCCCGTTCTACAACAAGCATTCAGTTCTGAATTTGTTCACGCAAATGACTCATTTTACCTCAGAATATTCGGCGCCCTTCTGCGAATCTATCATGTGCAAATGCATGATCGACCACTCTCGTATGAGTCAGTTCACCGTTTTGAGTAAACCCATTCTTGTTTCCTGTCTTCCGTTTTACGTTTTAATTTTCTCATTTACATCCTCTCGCGCGTCTATTATTTACATCTAATTAAAATCAGGGGTGTAGCTACCGTCGTATCAATGATACGGGGCCCCAAGCTTTGGGAGTCCCAAAACGTTCAAGAAAGAAATCGGAAAATGTTAAGGGGCCTCTAGAAAGGGCCCCAAGGGACTTTGATACAGGGCCCACTTAGGGCTAGCTACGCGTAAAAATAAATAAAAAATATATTAATAAATAAAAAAATATATTGAAAAAAATATATGTATAATTCTATATATATAATTTTCTAAATTATATAACATTTATTTTCTTTGAATTCCTAAACCGTATGCATAATGACCTCAAAATTTACCTGAAAAATTTAACACATCCTCAAGGAGTGTCTTGTCCTTTGAAGAACTGCTAAGACTTGAAATTACACTGAAATACGATTAAATCGAAAAGACGAAATATCGGTTATAAAACGGAAATAATAGAACGCTCCCGACTTACTACATGTCAGAGGAGGGGAACCTTTTTACCATTAGAGATTACATGTAAATTAAGTTGTAATAAAGAAGGCCGCATAGAAAAAAGGACCTATAAATGTGACTTTTATGAAATTGTTATAGTTTTTGTATAGATTTAACAATTTTGTGCATTATATAGAAGTATTAATAAAGAAATTGAATTCTTATATTTATTTATAATTTGATATAAAAAGTTACAATATAAAATATTTTTGTGTTCACATAAAGATAAAAACTTTTTACAACATTAATCATTGATATTATTTTTTTTCTAAAATTATTAAATTCATAGATATTATTGTAACTTTTTATTTTTCCCTGTTGATTTTTTTATTTAAGTAAGCATACATACATACATACAGATATAAATGGATCAAGCTACATAACGCGAAACCTTAATTGGTCCTTTAAATGAGCATATATCGTAGTGTTGCCATGTTGCAAGTTGTACTAGGTGGCGTTCTAACATTTGAAATGTGCAATTGGTTATTTCCAGAAGCATTCGTTGAAACAAACATGCATTGATGCCGTTCTTTACTTTCTTCCATTTATTTTTAAACCGTTGTTATAAAGAAAAATATTTAAATATTAATTAATACAAGTACTAGCTTTTACGAAGCCCGCACAAAAAACTCTCGAAGGCCACATGCGGTCTTGAGGCCATAGGTTCCCCACCTATTTACTATGTATTTTCATGCATTTTTTCTCTTAACACGAAACGAAAATCGCGTAGCACGAAAAGATATCCCTTCTGAGAATGAACAAAATACGGAAAACACTAGACACTTAATGAAATGTTTGAGAAAGAGTTTCTGTTTTTTTTTTTTTTTTTTTTTTTTTTTTTACTGTCTACTGTATCACCGGAAGAATTCGTTGCAGTAGATGATGATAATGTATGTAAAGCTCCAATTTTATGGCAGACAGAGATATTTTGGAGTTTGTTTAAATCTCAAAAATATCATTGATGCATATTCCAGGTATGAAAATGAAGTGAATATTGCAGCTCCTGTTCCCACGTCATCCGAAATCAGGAACATCATGAAAAGGATGCGCAGCTATTTAGACGCATATTCTAAAAGTGAAATGAATAAAAAAATGGACGACATCGAACAGTTTGTTGACATTTTGATGTTAAAAAAGACAATGCAAACAAAAATATCAGATTATTTTCCAAAAACTGAATAAATGTTTTGTTTTTTCAAAAAACTTGAAAATTTTGTATTAAATTTCACTAAGCTCTTGGGAATGTTTTTGTTTCATTGATCTTTATTTAACACATACATATATACACATCTATGTAAATAAAATGTACTCTAATAAACCTAATTTTGTTGATTTTTTTCTTCTTTTTTTGCAATATCTTTTAACACGAAAAAATAATTTCAGTCCCGCTCGGTTTCGTGTTAAGCGATTTTTATTGTACTTATTAAAAATGCTTCAAAAACTTTCATGCTAACTGTATTGGTGTGCAAAAGTTGTAGCATCATAAATTTGAAGATTAATTAGATTTTTTGTTTGTTTGTTAACAAGGCAAAACATAACTCCCTGTACACAATTTTAACTCAACAATACAGATTCATTTTATATTGCATCTTCCATTAAATAAAAACATTTGTCATTGGAAATGTAGTAAAAGGAAGAAATATCTCTATTTTCGCCGTTTCTAGATCTCATTTTATTGAATTTTGCTGAAGTTTGAATAGTTCTACCATTGAAAGTTTTTATAGGATGAATGTCAATAATAGAAGGCCGCATTTGATTACGGTCACAAACTCATGACCGGTGCTGACCAGTCCTGACGCCATTGAAGATCCTTCGTACACAGGGGTTGATGCACGTTAAATGCAGTAACCTGATGCTATAAGGGTTGAGATCTTCTCTCAACCCCGCCTAGTGCTGTGGGAGGAAGGGAAGGATTACTCGCCATATCACTTTTCAACTATTTATTAAACACACAAATTATCAACAGACAGAGTTCTATAAATTC
The DNA here is from genome assembly GCA_019973975.1 of Trichonephila clavata. Classification (NCBI taxonomy): domain Eukaryota; kingdom Metazoa; phylum Arthropoda; class Arachnida; order Araneae; family Nephilidae; genus Trichonephila; species Trichonephila clavata. Next base: position 9,216 of record BMAO01037698.1, on the reverse strand, counting down.
AAAATAAAAGAGATGTTCCTAATATGAGCAATTGGAGATTAAACAACAAGAGGCACGAATTATGAGAACACTTTTGAATATTATTCCTCCTTTATCAGGATCAATTCTCTGTTCTAAATATCTGAGCTCTAATTTAACTATAGTGACCAATCGTCTCTTTAATTCTTTCTGCTGTCTAATTTTTGAAAATATATTATAATAATACCTGATTTGTGGCAATCTATCCTCCTCCTCGAATTCTCCATTTCTCAATATTACAAGTTTGAAAACCTAGACTATATATATCTGACCTAATCTGCAAATCACGGTTGCTTCTTCAGAGGGTTCGTTGCGAGTAAATTCAAATTGCTAGACCAAATATCTCCCAAGAGGGTTAAAAGAAGGACGTTGATAGATCCGTCACAATGTGAAAGTTAGAAGAATGAGATGCTGTCCTCGTCACTTGACCATGAGTTAAAATTACAAGATTCGTCACCAACACCCCACGCGTTTTTTAGAGTGCGACACGTTAATAAATGTTCCCTCAATCAATAAAAGAGAAAGTGCTAGCCTGTTGATTTTTTACCATGGGATTTATATGCATTAAATCATTCAAGACGAAAGTAGAAGGTTTTAGTACATATAAACTGAATACGTTTTTCAACTGCTGTAAAGAGATTTATAAAATTTGAAAATACTGGTGGCATTCTCCTCTCTTTATTTCCTCACCGGCACTTTGAACTTGGACAGTTGTAATGCGCATCAAACCCTCTACATTGCAAGTCTTCAGTGACCTTAAGACTGGCCACGAGTTCATGACCATGTGGAATTCTCCGTGATCCTTCAACTACAGCGGATACCAAAATTATAAAAATAGTAGAGGGGGGGGGGAAGTTTCATAAAAATAGAGAAAATTTACTAATTATTTTAAAGTAATTCAAAAATTTTAGAACGATTAAAGTGAATTCATAGCACTAGAGGCAATGCTAAGGCTCTTAGATGTGTATTTCGTAGGACTAATAATAGGACGAAATATCAGCTGTGTTGCTTTTCTTTCTTAACTTCCCCCTCACCTCACGAAAGGACTCAGAGGTCTTGTTATTTTAAATGCGCAACAGGAATTATTATTCAGCACGATAGATTTAACCGGCTATCAGATTATTACATCTTTAAATTTTTAAATTGTACATTTCTATTCATATCTAGTCAATGCCGTGATAAGAGATATATAAATAACTCATGCATTTATTAATAAAATTATGCATAATTCATTTAAAAAAATTTTTAACGTGTGGGGATTATAATAAAATTAGAACAAAAACATAAATATAATAAGGAAACAAAACAGCAGGAACTTGAAATTTATCTTTAAAAAAATTGCAGTTATTTTCTTTCCATTTTGTTTCATGAACAACTCAAACATCGTAATTATGTCACGCGATGGTCTTAAAAAAAATTTTTTTTTGAACCCTAGACTTTTTATCTATTACAGAATCAAAATTTTGTAAAAATGAATTGAAAATATAACTAATATACTGCTGTTTGTAAAAAATGCAAAACCATGAAGGATTCATCAGAATTAAATGAAATTTAATGCACAAACGACTTGTATTAGTAGAAATAAATGACGAAATTTTCAAAGCAAAAAAACAATATTAAGTGTCCAAAATCAGTATTTGGTGTAGCCACCAAGTGCTGCTATACGGCGTGGCATGGAGTCAAACAAACTTTGTCTGCTTGTGGAAGAGAATTCCATATTGCTTGTATGCGCTGCAAAAGTTCGTCTTTTGAAGCTGCAGGAAGCGGTTCACGAGCTAGATGCCGCCCCACCAAATCCCACAGATACTCAATAGGTGACATATCCTGCGAATAAGCATGCAAGGAAGAAGTTTCCAGTATTGGGCTGAACAGAAATCTCGAACAGTCTTTGCAACATGTGGGCGTGTATTATCCTGCTGAAAGATAGCTGTAGGGATGCCTTGAAGGAAGGGAACGACTTCGAGTGGTAGCACTTCACGGATGTACCTGTTGCTATTGAGATTACCCTCAATTCGTAGCAAATTAGATCGTCCATGATACGAAATCGCACCCCAAAACATAACTCCGGGTGTTAGGCGCTTGTGGTTCGATAACGCATTCTGGATGGCAGCGTTCAACGGCAAAGCGTCTAACACGAATGCAGCCATCATGGTCCCACAAACTAAAGCGTGTTTCATCTGAAAAGACAATTTGGTGCCAATCAGCTTGCCAGGCTATGTGCTCATGAGCCCATTGCAGATGTAGCCATCGATGGTTTGCCATGAGGGGGATTCTGTATGAATTCACCCTTGCATGCAATCTACGTTGCAGCAGACGTCAACGAATTGACGAAGCCGACATTAGTACACCTGTAGCAGTAGACCAACGTGCTGCCAACTGCCTGGAGGAAGTTGTATGGTCATTCACCATCATGCGGATCAGGTAAAGATCGTCGCGCGCTGACATCGCCTTTCATCGTCCACTGCTAGTTTTTCGAATTGTTCGATGCTCTTCGGTCCACTGCTTCCAAACTCGTATCACTGTGGAACTGTTCCACTACACACAAGCTCTTATTGCGCGATAGGAAAATCCTCCTCCCCGAAGGCCGATAATCCTCCCTCGTTCAAACTTCACAAGTTGTAGGAATTTCTCCTTATTTCGTCGTGGAGGCATGCTTAGATCTCCCTAAACGTTTGCCGCTAACAAATAATTATTAACTGTTTTCAACGTCCCACTACAGCCCCTCTATTTATACGCTTTCAGCATCAGTTCATGGCCGCGGTAGCCAAGTGGTCAAGATATCGGATAGTGGCTGGCGAGTCATGAGTTCGAGCCCAGTACCACTGAAGACCCGCCGTGTTGGGGGGGGGCGATGCACGTTAAATCTGTCGAGAGCTCAAACGTCTTCCCGTTGATGTGGTGTGGTAGTTAGGAAAGGGGTTCTCACTCAGGTGTCGTCTTCGTCACTTGACCATGGCTCAAAATTACGAGGCCCGTCGCCAAAAGCCCTCGTGTAGCTGAACAGTGCGACGTTAATATTCATTCACTCACTCACACAGCATCAGTTCAGATGGTGCTGCGCACGCCATACATGCGCGGTGGCTCTGAAACCTTACTGTTTTACATAACATCGTATAATTGATATTTGATTCTGATGATTCCGTCATGGTGTTACATTTTTTACAAACAGTAGTGTTTTTTCTTAAAATTTTGTAAGTGTAGTTCCTTTTATATCCTTTGCAAAGCATTTCGAAAAGTATAAAGGAGGAAACTATTACTTCTGTTTTATCTGTAACATATGCAGCTTTATTATTTATAATATAATTGGCAATCGAAATGTAGGCGACGTGTTCTCTATTAAGGGCATTTATTTCATTCTTTATATTTCAATTAATTATTTTATTGTACTGTAAATCTCATGAATGTTTATAAATTGATTTTCTTGTATCCAATTTTTTTTCTGTAAAAATAGTTCTTAGATTCAAAGATCTTTTTACAATTTGTGGCTGAAATGCAGAATGTACTGTAAAAGTACAGGTATAAGATACATGTGGTATTCTTTAGAAACCACACAAACACATAAAATTTATGTACCTTTTTTCATTAGGTACATTAGATAGATTATTAAATAAGAGCATTTGTGTAATTTTTATGTCAATTATGTCAAAGATAATACTAAAAGCTGTTTCGGTTTGATGTTATAAACTTCAAATTCATTTGTTCTTGCATGCTTAATTCTTCATCTATTTTGCTTTTTTAAGTCATTTTTTAGCTGTTTTTTTTCTTCTGAATTCTTCCTTTATTATTGAGTAAAAATGGCCTTCCATTTTTATATGATATTTAAAACCGCATAAAAAGCACAAAATAGAAATTATAATTTATAGAGTTGGGACACATAAGACTTTAAGAAAAATGTCAAATTTACAAAAGAAAAAAATTGAGAATCTAATTTTAGCTTTAATTTAGTTTAATTATCTTATCAATAGTATTAATAGTCATCTGTCATCAGAAACTAAAATTATTCTAATTGAACAATTTTCAATCACAGTTATCATCATAATTATAGCAAATTAATTTTGTCAAAAGGATATATATCTTTATATTCAAAATATTCCTTATGATTTGAATTTTACTTGACAACCATAATATTTTACACAATTATGCCTTACGTTTTTTTTTTTTTTTTTTTTTTTTTAAGAGACACTGAAAGGAATTTAATTTTTTTAATATCTTTACAAGATTCTCAACCTAGAAGAATTTTGTGTGTATGCCTTAAAGTGCACCGTGAAATTCAGTTCTTTTTTCTATGTTAATAACTGAATTTAAAAACCATACATGAGTGAAAATTTTTATTCTATGTGTAAAAACAAATATAATTTTTTTTTTTATAAAACTGTTATTTTAAATTTAAAATAACAAGAGCAACAAAAACATACATGAAAAAGTTATCAAAAATATAAGTTCAAAAAAATTATGAATATTTTTAAAAATAGTTTTTATGCATGATATAAACACATTAAAAAACATTCTTAAAAATTTCAAGAACAATCAAAAATTGAGCCATGCATTTTGTATTCCGTATCCCTTTAAAATGTGATAGCAGTTTCCTCACTATTATTCGCAATTAGACTAAAAATATTGCTATCATTTATGTTAAATAACTTGTTAATATCATTACGTTTCGCTCAAATGATTTTTATCACTTCTAGTTCAAGCAAAGAAATTCTTAAATTGATTTTAATTGACTTTTGGGGGCTTCAGATCTATTCACATACGAACTACTGTAGTAATACTGAATTATAATAAAAAGTCCCTGACATATCGAGGACTTTCAAATTTTGTCAGATATAACTATAAACAAAAATTTTATTACTCTGGATGGTATGTGGTAGAATTGGAAATATGGAACCCAGAATTTGAATGGTGTGTGGCTGGTTGCCAAATATGGGATCTTAATTATAGGGTGTTGAAGCCAGTACCAGTTGAAAATATTACCGAAAAATCGACAATGAAGCCTACAGCTTCTGAAAATTTAAGGGAAACAAAACATACAATTTAATTTCATAAAACAAATCGGAAATATATATATATGAATAAATTTATTACATTAATTTATTGGAGTTATTCGTTATTGACAGAGTTATTATGTTTATTATTTTGATTTGCATACGTTTATTTATTCACACTGTCGCGAACTCTTGCCCGCTGCAATGTGAGGGTTCGCTGAAGGATGAGACACTTTCTTAAAATATGCACTTTATTATGATTATCTAATCACTATCTACATTAGATCAGAGCTATGGGAGTGTGTCAGCTTAAATAGTAATCCAATTATCTAGAAACTAAATACATTTATCAACAGTAGATCGTCAACAATAATGCTAATCCTAGAAGGTCCCTTCCGATCCTTTCAACTTGAACCATGACACACACAGTTTCCGCTTTTAACTTCTCTAACTGCTTAGGTTCCGTATTGCAACACACACAGTCACCATCCTCCTTACTTCCCTCGTCACTTGACTTTAAATAGAAACCTTAATATACATAAATAGTGGTTCTTTTACAGAAAAAGGTTTTATAACCATATATAGTCATCGATAGAACATTCCCTAAAGTAGGGGTGGGTATTAAATCGATCGCGGTCTACAGGTGGACCGTTAAGACATTTTGGGTTGACCGCCTGAAGATTAGCAGTTAGTAAATATATACCGAAATATTCAAGATTGGCTGACAGTATGTAGACTAAGTCTTCTACTGATTGTAACTCTAAATACTATCTTTGGAGAAAAATGTTTAATGTATTTTTTAAATTGTTTCGTAACAAAAAAAAAAAATGCATCCTTTGATATTATTATATTTATGGGTATTACTCGTATTATTATGTTTGTACTTGAGTTTTGCTTAAACAAGGTCTTAATAGTGTAAGTTAGTTTTATTGTAGTTATGTTTTTTTATGTGGTAAGCATATATATTCTGCGTATTTATTAAGTTATAATAAATATTGTGCACCTTTTTCTTTGCTCGCCATCAATGGCGTAGCTAGTCCTGCGTCAAAATTTCTAGGGGGCTCTTTTTAAAGGTCTCTTAACATTTTACTATTTTTTGCTTACGCATTTTGGGGTCCCTGTTGATTGGGGGCCCCGTATCATTGATACGGGTGATACGGCGGTAGCTACGCCCCTGCTCACCATGCCTATGCCACCGGGTGAACCACAATACCTTGAAAAAATTAGAAGTAGCCCGTACCCTGGAAAAATTTGCCCGCCCCTGCCTTAGAAGATTAGTAAGAATCGCGAATAGAATCCGTTACAACGTTTATTTTATAAAATGTTATTTATATTGTATAACAAATAATGTATTTTTAGTTTCATGTACATTATGCGCATAAGCTTGGATTTGTGATAAAATAATTCAAAATTAACTTACACAAAGTTTAAGATAATGCCTGCACAGTGGCTCACACAAGGGGGAAGTCCTGGGGGTCCGGCCCGCCCCCCAAAGCCCTTGATTTTTTTAGATTGATTATACTTCTATGTATATAGTACATAAAAATTAATTAAGTATTTGTTTTTAATAATTATTTTTATTAATTAATGCTAATTATTCATTTATTAATTAATTTTTTACTGTTTTTTGTTCCCGAAAATCGACAAAATTAAAGAATATGTCGGGCTGCGTATTGAAGCATAGTACGAGAACAGTGGACTTTCGAACTTAGACCCCCCCCCCCTTGAAAAATTCCTGTGGGCGCTACTGTGCCTGTATTATTCAAAATAAATTCGAAGGTAATATTCAAATATTTTTTGAGAACTATCTAAATCTTTTTCATTTCATTACATTTTTGTTTTATCGTGAAACTACTTTTGTCTTATGATAAATCGATGTCCAATTGCATCTGCCCTCTACAACGGATGTCGAGAATCATGTATAATATAACATATTCCTTCTTTGAAAGCAAAATTCAACATTAGGTGTAAACAATAACACCATTTAAATATTAGCATATAAAATTGCTCATCTTTCAAAATTTTTTTTTGAAAAAAGTATTTAAGAATTAGAATTAAAATTTTAAGAGTCCTGTAAAATAATGCAGTATAAATAACAATAAGTCACAATTAACGAGTCACATTCGATTATTGAGAATTATAAATTTTTACTTGTTCAATAACTCGTGAAAATGAGCAATAAGGCTTTATCAGGGCAATAGTTAGAAATTTGACTAACAGGAAACGAAAGTTTATCTTTGCTGTATTTTTAATCTTTTTTTTTCTGGACGAATACCTTATCACAATGATAAGCAAATGCTTCCATTCCAAAGTTGAAATATTAAAAATAAAATGCACTTCTTTTCCCTTCAAACTACGACCTATTCGATTTGTTAACAGAAAAAATAACTAGGTAAAACAGTATAAATTTAAAAAAGTAACTACATATATTGATGGAATAATGGTACATACATGTTATGTATTATTCGTATTATGCGTAATATACTGGATTGACTTTTTTTTGTTTTTATGTGCTTTCATAACTTATTACAATCAATTACTACTGAATAATGTTTGTCCAAATTAAAAAAGGTTTCGTTCCGATTTAGGAAAAATATTCTGTTATGCGCGAAAACTGTGAGCCAGCAATTCTTAAGACTACAGAATCTATAATCTCTGAAACCCGAGAACACAATTCTTTAGGAAAAACGCAAGAAACCCTGGGGGGAAAAAAGGTTGTAATAAAAGGTATAAGATAAATTTCATAATTTTTTTGTATCGATAACGATTTTGTTGCAACATGCTGATTTTTAACTATATCTAACTACAGTCGGCTCTCGATAATTCGAAGTTGGAGGGACCATCGAAAAACTTCGAATTATCAAGAGGGTAGAAAAAATTCCCAAAATACAGGAAGAGAAATTTTTTCTAGCACATTTAAATTTGAAACTATGAAAAAAACAGCAATTGTGTACATATGTATAAATTTTTAAGGTACTTTTAAAAAGTACATATTATACAGTAAAAATATTATACAGAAGTTAAAAGTCCTGTATTAAAAGAATACATGCATACACAATCCTACGCACCTCTTCTTTACAAAATCGGACCATCCTTTCTGAAAATATGTGTAGCAAGGCCACGTGTTAAACGAAAATTACGGAAGACTGACAACAGGTGCGGTTGGTCTATTATCCACTTGAAGAAGGGAAGCAATAAAAGTGTCTTTTCATTTGAGAAACACAAAGAAGGGGTAACAAACAGATGGTCATCAAAGAGGCTACGTTACAGGGGGGACACGCAGAGACAATATAAAGCAAAACTTGTAAGCTCCTAGCTGTTAGCTACATGATTCGCAGTATCATGTAGTGAGTGTTCGAATAGTCGAGTTTTATATTATCACGTGTTGTAATTTGACCAGCCACAGATTTTACTTCGAAATATTGAGTATACCCAAACGTATTGTTTTAGTTCGAAATATCAAAAGTTGTTTTTTAGGGTCTGAGCAGATACTTCGAATTATTTAGAGGTTCGTATTATCGAAGGTTTGAATTATCGAGAGTCGACTATAATAGCTTTTTGGTAATCTTTAAAAAAAGTTTGGCACCCTATATAAAAAGTCGCCCTAAAATGCCGATTCTTAAACTTCCCCTGGCAATCCAACACATGAATGAGGGATTTAAAGGTTCCTCAAAAATCCTGAGACTGCCTTTTGTTAATAATATTCTTGATCGAAACACATGTTCCGTAGAGTTTTTTCATTGAAGGCAATTTTGTGATCTAGTCTAGAATGGCACAACTTTAAATTTTTACACGAGATCTTTCAGAGTTTGTAAGAAAAGGAAAGTCTCTTAACATTAAATGAAACCCTAGAAAGGCACTGGGGACTTCCGGTGTGTGTGGGGGGGGGGTCCTCGGACCACAGTTTAAATACTGCCCTATACTTTATTAAAACCAAAAAATAATTAAAATTTAGTATTATACTTTAATCAGTAAACAAAATAAATAAATAAATAAAAATTGGGGATAGCCTAAAAAAAGTACGTAATTATTCCAAAATGTATTATTCAAAAGACTTGCTTGAAAATTCTTAGAACATTCTTGGTAGATTCATGGATTTAATTACGTGAAAATAGTAACAGCGACGTAGAAAACAGCTTTCTAATTATAAAAGGAATTATCTTTCTATTATAGACTCTGTGACAGAAATATCTTGAGTAATAACTGTCTAAGT
>BMAO01037697.1:0-25942 GCA_019973975.1 Trichonephila clavata | reverse complement strand
AATTTTATAAGCAGCAAATATTTTTATAACCTTTTTTTTTCTCATGATAATTTGAAATAAAATATTTAATAATTGCTTCGAAATTCCAAACTCAGATGTACAAATAAATTGAATGAAGTTGTCTTCTATCTCTTTTTCTATGTTTAAAAAAAGTCATTGTAACATGCAAATCGCTATCAAATAAGAGAATCTGTAGAATAAATAAATAAATACCGTGTAAAATCCTGCGTTTATCGCGCACCTAAACTTTCAAATTGCAATTTTTAATTTTTAGGTATATTTGCCATATAATGTGCATCTCCTGAAATGTAGTGTGCCATGCTCTTATGTTTTGAAATCATTTATTCGAGGTATTATTCCAAGCTTTAGGGAAAAAAAATAGTATACTCCTTGAAATATAACCTTTTAAGTTCTTTAAGGAATGTCATTTCTTTTAAATGAATAGTACTTCAAAATAAGTAGAAGTCTAAATTTTTTTTATGCTCAACTTTTTTAAAATTTTTAAAGCTATTATTTTTATATCTTGCGTATAACGCAACCGTAAATTTCGACCTTATTTAGGGGGTAAAGTACGCGTTATAAGCAGGATTTTAAGGTAAATAAAAATGAACAAAACATAAAAACAATAGAGAATTTCTTCGTAAAATAATACTATTAAACCTTTATCTGTTTTCAAATGAAAAACTACTTTATCATTGAAAAAAAACTGCTAGTAAAATTATTATACCTTAAAAATTTGTGTTCATATAAGATTCTCCTTTAAAATGAAAACTATGATTGAATTGTCATTTTTTTAAAAATAGGCTCATTTTAATATTCTTTCATATATTAAATTTTGAATGTATAACTTGGAAAAAATTCTAATTATGTTAACGTTTACAAAACAAAGTAGAAAAATTTGTTCATACTTTAAAGTTCCAAAATTCGTTTCGCATTAAAAAGAGCGAAAATATCTCCATAAAACTATCCCTTAAAATGTAATGGCCTCCATTCAAATCACGTACTTCTCAAATCTCAAATGCAAGAAATCGTTCTTAATCTTAATGCTTTTATTTCTGAAGCCTCTAACAGAATCCATTCCATCAATATGATGAAGAATAAAAAAAGAATATCGCCATTTGCTGATTGTTGGTATGGCTCTTTCAAAGAATTTACTTTTTTTCATTTTTTTCTCAAAACTATCGTCGAAAAATCAAAGTAATATTGGAAAAGAAGGAATTCCACCGAACTACTAAGCTGTCAGAAAAACGATTACAATAAAAGGATGAACATGTTGTATTCGAGAAAATCGTCTGCTTAAATCTGAGTAAATTGAATTCCTTAGAATAACTAATGTCTTTAGGAATTGCTTTGTGTTTAGTTCGTTCTTTGCTCTGTCGCTAAGTATCAATTATCTAGATTAAAATATAGCGTGAATGAATGGTTAGAAAATGTAAAAATACAAGATAGATTTGTGTGTTTCATCAATTTTATTCGAAATTATAATTTACTGAATTTCTTCTCATTTCAGAATTGCTCTATCTTTCTATTTTTTAAATAAGAAAGGAACGATTTTGCGTAATAAAATATTCAATTCGAAGAATTTTTATGAATAAACACGTAACATTGCTTATTTTTTTTCTAATTATTAGATTTAAAAGGGAAGTTAAATTTTAAATAAAAAATGTAGAGCAGGAAAGTTTAATTGTGAATGAATTAGATAGAGGAAAAGAAATAAATGTACTTTCAAAATAAAAGTGTCTTATATTTAATTCATGAATATACTATTAAGAGTTATTAAAAATTGATTCCATGTTTAGTTTTTACAAAAATTTAATTTTATAAGTACTTGCAATTTTTTTCCGAGCCATTATAAATTAAACATTTTAATAGAAGCGATTCATTATCAGTAAGTAACTATATTCCCTTAGTCAAACACTTTTCTTAAATTATATGACGTATAAAACTGAATTCGCCTAAGTATTCCTCGTCCAGTATTTTTTTAAAAATATTTAATTTCAGAAATATATTATTATTTCAAAGGTATTTAATAAGGTACAAGTTTTAAAAAAATTCGTATCGTTTTTTTTAAAAGCTTCTCGATTTTAAACAATATTTTTTTTTTTTGTGTCGTATAGTTTAAAAACAATTATTTATAATCTTAAAGTTAGAATTGCTTTAATATGTAAGATGAATATTACTGTTTGTAATGATAAAAAAAAGTTTAGAAATAAATACGTTACACCACAGAAGAGAATGAAATTAATTTTTACAGACGATATATTACTATTGTTTACTATTTTGTGCTAATTTGAACTATGTAAATTACAAAATGTTAATTTGTTGATCAGAAGCTTTTCCAATTCATTTAGTTGAAAAATTTTGACGAAACTGACGACCTTCGTGACTTTGAAATGACTGTTACAGTTCAAAAAATATATTATTATTATTAAAACATTTTATTTAATATAAAAGAAGGAATTTATGTTTTTTTGTACAAAGTAATGGGTTTTGCAATGGGATCATTATGTAGTTCCACATCAGCAGGAAAAAATTTATCATATCAAAAGTTTCCAAGTACATAATCAATACTTAAGTTTTCAAATAGAAAAGAAAATATTTGTCGATGGCCATTTTTATTGAAGAAAAGGGAAGTTCCATAGAAAGATGAAAGTACATTTATTTTGCAATCCACGATCAAATTATTCTTTTTTAATAAATAAAAAATTGATTGTAAGTAAAAACTTTGTATTACAAAATGGAAGTAGAATAATTTGAAATTATACAAGATCTTTTTTCATTATTAAGCTCTAACACTGTTCTCTTTAAAGTTATTTTAAAATAAAAAGAGAATGTATTTTATCAAAGTGTAACTAAATCTATAATAGGATTTGCAAAATTTGTGTATTTCTTCCATTAAAAATTACAATGTATAATTTATAGTTATTCTTATTTATTTATTTATTTTTAAAGCAAAAAAAGTTTACAAATAAATTTCAGCACATAAAGGATATTTATTTTCTTTAAAAATTATTGAAATGTATTTTACATATAATATTACACTTGTATTCAAGGGGGAAATATGTTTTAAATCTTTATTCTGCACTTCATATTTAATTTTTTCATATGTACAATAAACACGTCTATACCAAATATGTTATATGCAATTTCAATGGTTTTAAACGCTTTATAATTAAAGATTCAATTTCCCATCAAGTCGTGGTTTCGAGTTCAGATACTATTAAAGACCCACCTTGTAGAGGTGATTATGAACGTTATAACCTTTCAAGGCTCGTATGTCTCACGTTCGCGTGATGTGGAAGTTTGGAGAGAGGATAACAGCTCAGGACATAGGCATTTACTTGATCGAGGTTCAAAATTACAATTAACCACCATGACCACCGTGTTGACCACCGTGTAGCTTCAAAGTGCTTGTAAAGACTGTTCACAGTAAAGTTTATGTTCTATTTTAATACTCCACAAGAAAATATTATTTTGTTATCTACCTCACCCTCTCCCAAGAAATGTGTGGTCACGGTAGCCTAGTGGCCAAGGTAACGGACTCGTGGCCAGCGTGTCGTGAGTTCGAGCCCAGTGCTGCTGAAAATACGCTGTGTAGGAGAGCGATGCACGTTATATCTGTCAAGAACTCAAACGTCCTCCCGTTGGTGTGGTGTGGTAATTAGGGGAAGGAGATGCCAGCTCAGGTGACGTTTTCGTCACTTGACCATGGTTCAAAATTACGAGGTCCGTCGCCAAAAGCCCTCGTGTACCGAACAGTACGACGTTAATATTCACTCTCACCTCCTCCAAAAAATGCTCCTGCTGAGAATCACTGGCAAAGAAAATTCAATAAATATGCATACTTAAAAGAATTTAAATTATAATTACTCTTTAAATAATATAATAAACTGTTCAGTAAATTATTTGTAGTTCATTACAAGAAAACTTAAATATGAAATTACACTCGTAGATATATTTTACCATTGAGCTCGTAATGTTACTGCCAAATTAATTTTCTGATGAAAAATTTAAGTATTTGAAATTCAGAAAACCTGGAAGGATAATTGAAATGGCAATAATCCTTCAACAAGCAACAAAATGTCACAGATAAGATACAGTTAATAATAATTTTAAATTTCCATTTCGAAAACAATAATAATTATTTAATTTTATAAAATTCAATGTTTATTTTTGAGATAACAGATTTCGTTTTTTGGAAGCATGGAACCTTTATCATACTACTTAAGATGAATAAAAAAGTTTCATTTGCAATAAATAGTGATCGTTATCGGTTTATTTTCTTATTTGCCATGAATAATAAAGATTTGGAAGCTGCATGAACTATGGTTGTATATTAAAACATAGGATATATACAGGGTGTCCCAAAACGACCGCATAAACTGTGCACAGCTAAATTCCTCGTTGGGAGTACATAAAAACTGCCCAAAGAAGCGTTCCTGTACGATCCATAGTTTATGAGAAAAATACGAAAAACAAAGTATGACGTCATTTCCGGTCCAAGAAAAAAACACTTTATTGAACATATCAACAGCAGTATATGCACAATTTTAGGCAGATGTTCAAAATGTCCACCGTGCACGTCGAGGCAGGCTTGAGCAGGCCGTGGAATGGCTGTCATCACGCGTCGCAGCATCGTAGGGTCCACCGAAGTACAAGCAGCATGCAGACGAGCAACTTAGTCCATTTGTGTTGTCACTATGTCTCGATACACCAGTTCCTTGAGATGGTATTTCGCAGTAGTCGCAAGGCATGTCGCAAGTACATGTCGCAGTAGTCACGAACGGAACACATGGCCACCATACAAAGACTGCCGGTAGCTGCAAAGTGCAGCCTTTTAAATACCAGTTCAACGGCGGCTTAACGCCATTCCCCGGCACGCGCATGCATGACGCGACATGCGCGACGAACGTTTTAAGCATTATCGTCTGGAAAAATAAGCAAATACTGTTGTTGATATGTCCAATAAAGTGTTTTTTTCTTGCACCAGAAGTGACGTCATACTTTGTTTTCGTATTTTTCTCGTAAACTATGGATCGTACAGGAATGCTTCTTTGGGCAGTTTTTATGTACTCCCAACGAGGAATCTAGCTGTGCAGAGTTTATGCGGTCATTTCGGACACCCTGTATATATATATACAGGGTGTTCAGCCTTAATGTGACCCAATAGGTAATTCCCGAACCTTCGGTTTAGATATACACTTCCAATTTGAAAAATGTTTTTAAAAAAGTTAAGGAATGTTTTACGTGTTTTTCGAACCAAAAAAACCCATTTAGAAAAAATTACAAAAATTAAATTTTTATACGGTACCAGGTCCTATCACTTATATTTAGGAAACGATGCAGTACACAAAAACAAAGTAAACACAAAAAGTTTCATTTTATTACGATAAAAACTGACCGAGTTATGCCTACATAAAATTGAAGCATCTGAATTGCTCAGAAAAGGGGTCGTATATACATTGAGTTTAGAGAACAGTAATTCACTATCTACAGAAAGAGCAAAAGAAAAACATCATAGTAATATTGAAACATCATTTTAAACATCATAGATTGACAATTTGTATGCGGTATGGCAAACAATAAAAGTTAATTAAAGAAATACAACTTGTACCGAAAGATTAAAACAGCTTATTTAAACAAATAGCAGCAAAAGAGTACAGATTTGCCATTCAAATTATAGCATATGTGGAATGATGCGCCAATCATGAATCAGGAGCTTTTATTATATCAGAATGACCAAATTAAATATGTTCAAAATGACTGCCTTCCGCAGAAATGCAGTATCGAACCCGCGTCAGAAAACTCCGCCTGTAGCTTCTGCAACATAGTTGGTGTCACGACCTGCATGCCATGCTGATTCGATTGAATAAATCGGATTTACTCATGGATTCACGTTCGTACACTTTTTAGGAAGCCCAGAGAAAGAAATCCAGAGGACTTAGGAAACTTCATCTTCTAAAAAATCGGCTAATTGTCCAGATAAAATTTCCGTGTATATTCTGATGTTAAAGGTCCATCGAAATACATTGGGTCAATTAAGGTGCTCTTCCATATTCCGCACCACACATTTACCGACCAACGCACTTGGTGGCGATTCGTCGTATTAGATGTGGGTTTTCGAGGGACCAATAATGCGTATTCTGCGTATAATAGTGCCTTGCCTCGAGAACTGCATTCATCGACCACAAAACTTCATTAAAAAAATCTGGATTTTCATCCAGTGTATTTAACACGAAATTGCAAAAATCAAAACGACGCTCCTGGTTTCCGGGCATTAGTTCCTGCGCCATGGACTGGACATAAGGATATGCACCGAAGTATATAATATGTTCCACACCGTCGATTTGAGTAAAACAAGCCTTGCTAATATCCCGGACACTACTTTCAGGAATGAGCCAGGGCATATCCCAGAACATCCTCAGCGGGTATCCGCAAGCTTGAAGGTGTGGCACGAGACAAAGGAATACGTCTATGACAACTCCCGTTTTTATACAAGCGTTGAACAGCACGGGCAATTGTACAATAAGATGGATGTCTTTGACTGGGAAATTTAATTGCATAAAGTCTTGCCGCATCTCTCTTATTTCGATTACACTGCACATACAACAGTACCATTTCGCAGTATTATTCATTTGTATACATCTCGTTCTCCCGTACTAGAATTCGTAATTTTGCAATTGCTAGCGACTACACAACAGATTTTTAATAATCGCCATGATCAATACCGCAGCAAATTAGTCTGAAGCCGCAGCAAATAAGCCTATTTTCTTTTGGAACTGCTTTTGAAATGTTTTCTTGTCAAAAATATTTTATTTTGTCCATATTTTACACGTACAGAATAAATTTTATTCTTAAGTATTCAATTATTGTATTATTAACGTAATTTATGTACTTTTAAATTTAAAAACGATTTACGTAAGAGTGACGTGCAAGAGCGAAAGTTTCCTGACTAAGTTCAACTTAATTTCACTTTGGAGACGGCCCCTTAATAGCTTCTTGAAAACGGCCGGGAAAATTGAGGAAATATACGATTTTCAAAGTTCCATAACTCGGCCAGTTTTTATCGTAATAAAATGAAACTTTTGTGTTTACTTTGTTTTTGTGTACTGCATCTCTTTCCTGAATATAAGTGATAGGACATAGAACTGTATAAAAATTTAATTTTTATAATTTTTTTCTAAATATGTTTTTTGGTTCGAAAAGCACGTAAAAAACATTCCTTACCTTTTTTAAAAACATTTTTCAAATTGGAAGTACATGTCTAAACCAAACGGTTCAGGAATTAGCTATTGGGTCACATTAAGGCTGGACACCCTGTATATTCAAACAAGCAAAGACATCGGAGATAATTTGATTTATTAATTGAATTTTTCGAAAATTCCTACATAGTGAAGAAAAATATTTCTGCAACTATATTACTTTTACTAGAAAAAAATATGTAATGTTCCGTTAGACTACATTTGGATTACCGTAAAATCCTGCGTATAACGCGCACTTTTAACACAAAAAAATAAGATAAAAATTTACGGGTGTGCTTATACGCCGGGTATAAAAATAATAGCTTTAAAAAAAATTAGACTTCTACATTTATTGAAATTAATGTTTGTTTTGAAAGAAATGACATAAGCTTATGAACTTAAAGGATTGTGGTTCAATAAGTATTACTATTTTTTCAAAAGCCTCTCTTAAATGACTCCAAAACATAAGAGCATTGCATAAGTACATTTAATTTTTCTTCGCAAAAAAGGAGGTGTGCATGAAAAGGCGCATATAAAAAATGCAGCTTAAAAATATAGGTGTTCGTTATACACCGGTACGCGTTATACGCTAGATTTTTACGGTATAAGAAATAAACAAAAATATTCACAGTATAAAAACAATAAAAATCTATTAACAATAAAAATATGCATAAACTATTTTAAGCTCTGGAAATGTGTTTTACAGAAAAACATTGAACACAGAAACATAAATCTCATTAAGTAGTTAAAATTATTTTCAAATATTTTAGTAACAATTTACTTGTTTTAAAGCTAAAAAGTATATAAAAGTGTAGTTATGCTAACCACAACAGTTTTACCAATTTTGGATGCAGTTAAGGCGTTAAACTATGACATAAATATGACGAGGATAAAAAAAAATAAACAACAATAAAAAATAGAATTTAACTCTTTAGTGAGCATCACAGTAAAAAGCAGTTGTTGAGTACCCAAAAAGCGCTTTCACATTTTAAACTAAAAAGTAGGGGAAAAAAACTATTTCTGGATGCAGATATAAAATAGTATATAAACAAAACAAAAGGAAAGAAAAACCTGGTACTGTCGCACCAAAAATTTTCTTTTTTTTATAACAAAAAAAATCATTTTTCAGACTATTTTTTTATACCTTGTGGCCAGACTCAACTATTTTTTTATTTCATTGCAATTTCATTCGAATTTACAGCATTTTCTAAGTACACAACAAATCTTTTTTTCTCCCCATTTTTTTTTCCATTGAAGCGTTTTCACAGAGTTTGTTATCAAATTGCAGAATTTCGTCATTTTCCGTCAGCTATCCACACACATACACACATGCATTTTTATTTTATCTATTTTTATATCTCTCTTCATTTTTTTTCTATCATGAATTTTTTTTTATCTCCTTTATTTCTTTTAGCTGCAACTGGCTCAAAATAGAAAATGTGTTTTCGCTTTAGAGCAATGGCTATGTTTTGCCATACTTATGCGTTGTCTGCAGAGGTAAATATTTTAAGAATAACGTTTTTATGGGTTAGTCCTCGTCCTTTTCCATCCCGTTTTATTATTTCAATTTAGAAATGTGAAGGAAAATGCGCGTTAGTATAGTTTAACTTTTTCAAAACTATTGCTCTCATGAGATGTATATAAAAAAAGAAAATGCATGACATTTTCCAGAGAAATGTTATATGGGGTTGCAACATGATGGGATGTTACATAATCCATATAATAAGATACGTCAGATAAACGTTTTTAGCTCTATTCAGGGAAAAAATGTTTTTTAAATTAATATATTTCTATAAAAGTATTATGCTAACTAGACAAAAAAAATCTTTTTCTTTAATAAATATCTTTTATATAAAACGTTTTATAATTTTCTAAGAATGTTTTTACGCCAATGCGATTTTTATTCGAATTCAATGCATTTAGAAATATAATAGTTTTCATTTTATTAGTATTGCGGACTAGTATAAATTTTAATTCAAAATTAAATCGTATGAAGTATATACACATATGCAATCATTTGTCAAATACTAGTTTGCCATAATCTATGATTAAAGCTAAAATTTAAATCCAAATATAGCTAGATGCCCTATTATACTGATGTAGACTTTTAAGTTTTGACCCATGGCAACCCCTACAAACTGAAACTAAGATAATAGGGTTATATACAATTGTAAGTATGCGATTACCCTAAAATTGGGAATTTTGCCAAAAATTGACAATTTTTTTTAAAAAATAATTCTATTTTATAGGCCATCTTATTAGCTTTATAAAAATACCAAGTTTATTATTTTTCGTTCATTAGAACAAAAACTACAAGCGTTTTAGTTAAAGTAGATGCCATGACTTTAAGCCAGCTCTGTCATACTTTAAAACGCGTTTTACTCGAAATGTGTGGGTTTTTTTTTGAAAATGTTCAAACGAGGACAGCGATTGCTCAAAAAAGTTTTGAAAATAATTAACTGATATTTTTTGTGTATGTTCTGTATCATAGTAAAAGTGATTTAACCTTCAGATTTATCAAACACTGTTTTATTACAAAATTTACAGTCCCTTATGGGAATATAATCACTGTTTTTTTTTAAGTAATTTCATATAATAATAAGATAAAGTGCTCTAGTTTTTGTAAAAATTAAAATATCTCTTATCCTGAAGGACATTTCAAAAAGGAATAACATAGCAACACATCAGAATTGAAAAATGAAAAATTTGATTGTAAACTTTCGGTACAGAATGTTACGTTTTTGTTGTTTTTTGTAAATTTTTACCATTTTTCTTCCATTTTAGTAATAATAATTTATTTTTCTCTTCTTAATTTTAGCATATTTTTCTCAAAATGTACTAAACAAAACTAAAAATCACAAAAAAGCAAAACAAAAAACACCTATCTCCATTTTTTTAAAAATGTTGTCGCAAGTAGTCGGATACCTTAAATATAGTTTTAAGCGGGCCAACTTTTCCATATATTAACTAATACTGTTGGTTTGAAAGGAAGAAGATACAGGGTAATATAAAAATTCGTAAAAAATACTCAAGGTTTATGAACATTTTTATTAAAAAAGAACACATCAATCTATATATTCCCGTACAGACCCCCCCACACATATATATACATTAAAAAATTATATTAAGTTCTAAAATATTAATAATCTTTAAAAATAAAACGAAACAAAAATGTATCGAAATTCGTTTATCTGATGCAAAATATTATAGTGTCACATATTGTTAAAATAGACAATTTTTATTAGATAAGAAAAAAATTTAATGTGATAAAAATATAAAAGTTTCATATAAAAGATGAATCCGAAACAATAAAATTAAACAACATCAGATATATTGCAACAGTTGATATTTTCATATAATAAGAATGATTATTTTTTACAAATATGAAAGCTCAAATTGTCATAAAAATGAATTATATTTTAAGTACTTGTCCAAAATAATCAATGTGCATCCTTAAATTTAATGAACAAAATATGTCAATTAAGGAAAATAGAATGTTGAAATAGTAAAGATTGATATGTAAAGAAATTGGTAGGTTAGTATGGAATGCCATACATCATGTTTTTAAATGCAAAATACACTTAAGAATTCAAACACTAAAAAATTGTTTAAAATAAACGAAGAATTTGCATAACTTTGAAGTTGTTTAAAACTTCTTACATATTCAATCTCTGCTAGTTGAAGATGAAGTAATTTTTCCACACACACAAAGTACGTAAAATTAATTATAAGTAATATTAAGTGTCTATATAATATCAGTATTATAACTAGAATGCATTATAGGTAAATATACTGTAACACTCAGAGATACGTGAACAGTATGTTTCACACTTGAGTTAGTAAGTCAAAATGTTAATAGTTCAATACAATTTTCCCAATTGAAATCAAAGTTAGATTAGTTTGTACAGGTTTAAGAGAAAAAATACTCCAATTTTTTGTACACTAAAGTTTTAATGAAAAAATATATACATGCAAAATTGAGTTAAAAGGAATAAACAGAGGTTGGATAAGCCGTTTGGAGTATTAAATGGAGTCTTTCTGCTTCAGAATAAATGTTGCAGAAGTAATGTGATCATATTGCCATTATTGAGTCTTTTAAGGTATCCGACTACTTGTGTGCGACAACTTCTTTTAAAAAATTAGATATATAGGGTTTTTTTGTTGTTTTCAGATTTGGTTTAGCACATTTTAAGAAATATATGCTAAAATTAAGAAGAGAAAGAGAAGTTATTATTACTAAAATGGGAAAAAATGGGTAAAAATTGACAAAAAATAACATAAACGGGGCCCATTCCGTACCAAAAGTTGATGAACAAATTTTCAATTTTTCCATTATGATGTGTTGCTATGTTATTCATTTTTAAATGACCTTCAGAATAAGAGATATTTTACTTTTTACAAAAACTAGAGCACTTTATCTTAGTTATTATATGAAATTGCTTAAAAAAACAATGATTATATTTTCATTAGGGACTATAAATTTTGTCATAAAACAGTGATTGATAAATCTGAAGGTTGAAACACTTCTACTGTTATGCAGAACATACACAAACAATTTCAGTGAACTATTTTCAAAACTTTTTGAGCAATCACTGTCTCCTTTGAGCATTTAAAAAAAAACAGATTTCGAGTAAAACGCATTTTAAAGTATGGCTTCTTGCTTAAAGTAGTGGCATTTGTTTTTTCAAAAACATTTATAGTTTTTATTCTAGTGCATGGAAAATACTAAATTTGGTATTTTTAAAAAGCTAATAAGATGGCTTATGAAATAAAATCATAAAAATATTCTCAGTTTTTGGCAAAATTCACAATTTTAGGGTGCTCGGGTACCTTAAGAAAGAGACAACCCCTATTCTTTCTCCTTTAGTGTGTTGAACGGTGAGGTATTTTTACTAATCATTAAAAGCCTTTTGGCTGACGAAATCAAATTCAATGAGTTTGAGTACACATTCCGTCAAAATCTTATCACGTTGATTAATGGGATATTTCCAATTCAATTATGCAAAATACTTTTCGAATTCAATTGAATCACAAAGTGTTTGTATGGAAGAATATGGAAATAAGCAAAGTAAGACTTATATGACATTCTACCCTCTATGGACCGTGGTTCAGAATTAAAAGGTCCGTTGCCAATAGACATTTTGAAACATACTAAATAAACTTAATTAAAAAAAATCCTTCTTTTTCTTTTGTTAGGTGGAGGGTAAGAAAATTGAATATATTGTTACGATTTTGGTATTTAAAATGTGTTTATTATGTTAAATTATGTCAAAATTACTATTCTGCTTGAAAAATAGTGCAGGATTAATGTTTATTGCATGTAAACATGTGAATTAGATCAATTGCTATGGGACCTTGTAAATAACATGGGGCTCTTTGGGTATCTCGCCAAATTGGCGAGATATCGTTTAGTTGGCGACAGTTTTGGCAACTTATTTTGTCGCCAAATTTGTCGCCAAGTGTCGCCAAATTTGGCGATATTGGCGATATTTGACGACTTCCGGTTCTCCTATTTTCTGGAATGTTCTACCACTTTCGCCGTGTCTATATAAGACATACTGAAATTCAACATGAGTTGTTATTCAGATTTCTTGAAGCTCAGACGCGCCCGCAGCCTCTGTTACCTTACGGGTGATTCCGTCGTGATTTATGCCGAAGAGAGTACGAAAGCCTACGGCTTTGCATTTGATCTATTTCCCGCTGGATCAGTACATTGCGTTGTGTTACTGTTGTGTTGTATTACTGTGACTTCGGCTGTTCTTATGCCTTTCTGAACATTGTATTCTTCATTGGGCTGATAATAAAGAACTGTTTTATCGCTGTCCTGATTAAAGTCTATTCAATCCCTGAACCCAACAGTGAAATTCGGTACAATATATATACACTTTTCGTTTTAAAAAAAGAATTATTATTTCTTCTTCATTAGAAGCCATATAAAGCTAATTTAAGATTGGATAGTATAAAAGATTCCGTAATTTAAAAACTAAACTAAAATTAATTGTAATTAAAAGTTTCTAAGCTAATTAATTCGTTAAAAGTGGAATTTAATCATAAATATTCTTTTTAAAGAAAGAAAAAAACTTTTTAATTATAATGATAAATTTCATGAAAACCGAAATAATTTTTTTAAAAATAAAATGTATCGTTCAATGCGTGTGGAATTTTCAAGTAAGCAATGCAGAGCAGCTGCAGGAATGTTAAGACACCTTACTGCTGTTTTCGTTTTCACATGTTTTTATTTTAAAACGCATACGTATATATCTGAATATTCAAAATGAGAGAAATATCTAGAAATTTTATGTGTATTTCCATATAGCACATTTTTCGAGGCATAAAAAAATGAATGTTCCAATATTTTTCAAGAACTGGAATTTCAAAAAAAAAAAAAAAAACTCTCGTTGCATTTTACTATACAGTCCGTCTCAAATTGTTAGAAGTGTCACAAACACTACCTTTCAAGAGAATAACATCTAAAACGAAAGACACAAACATTTTTGCATACTTTTTTAAAGTAGAACTTTTTCTTCTCATTTCATTTCAAACGGACACGATGACACACAAACACGTGCTCTAGAGAACATAAATGTATAAATGGGAAAGCAGAAAAGAGAGAACGTTGGCAACATTACCATAATCGATATTTTTTAAGGTAGCAAGAAAGGAACGGGTGAGAAAAAGAAGAACAGCAAAAAATGGGTAGAAATATTCTTCCTCTAGAAAGAAAGGGGAGAAAAAAAAGAGAAAAAAAAATGTAGAGATATATATTTGGTGCACCGGTAATTTTACCATAAGTCTACCACATCGAATTTTAAAGTTCTAGAATGCGTGCTTCGCTCACGAAATTTTAAAAGAGGCAAGTGCATATGGGGTAGGGGGGTTGACGTTAGGATGGTTCTGAAATGGAATAAAATAAATTTCCGGCCTGTCGGTTTCGTACAAACTCGAAGCAAGACGAAAAGCCGGAAGCATTTTTTTTCAACATTTCTTTTGCTCTCTCTCTCTTTTATCAGTATTATTTTGGACTGGATTTTCGTTTCGAAAAAGATGGTAAGATAGGTATATTTCGTAGAAATCTCCAGAATTTTTCTAAATTTCTTAGGAAATAATGTGATATGTAATGCATATTCAATCAAATTCGGCGAGGAATTCGCGAAAATATGTATACAAAATTTTGATATATTCTGAAATGACAGACGTATTATATTCGTGGTATAATTTATTTCTGACTACTGTATGCCGTATTTCTCAATGTTTTTGAAAATCAAAGTAAGTTATTTATTTTCAAATATCACACATCGTATTTTCAGTCAGATACTATTATAATAATTTTTTTCTTGTACTTACCGCACTGGTAATAAAAAAAATATTAATTTAATGGCTTGTTGTGTAGTTGTACTCATGTTTGATGAATCACAAATGTGAGTATACATACAAATAGGAACTGTAAATAAGTGGCAACGCGTAGTTCAGAAAGAAGCAGATGAACGGTCATGCGCAAACAAGATATGGGAGCAGTGAGATGGCGTTGTTGTCAAAGTGCAGAATGTAAAAAGAAAGTAAACATTTGATTAGATTTGCAAGAGTATTTATAATACGGCAGAAGTGGACATATACAGAGTCATTTTCATCGATCTAAATCAATTTACAAAAGGTGATCAGAGGTCGTGGATCAAAATAAAGATTGCCCATGGCAAAAAATACGCGAATATTATTAAGGATGACATGAAGACTGGCGAGAACGCGTTACCGTTTCACAATGGATTAAAGCGTTTCGTGTGGGTCGGAATGAGACAACAGATTTGCTCCAGACAAGTTGGGAGTCCATTCCTTAACATCTTTCTACAGCCCATCGATGGAATGCCCAGAAATTATATGAATAAGTTGGTCTCAGTGATCAAATGGTGAGGCACATACTGAAGAAATGACTTAACACACACACACACATGAGGAAAATTTCATCCCGCTGTGTTCCACATCTACTCACACTCGTAAACAAATGACACCAGTATGCACTGGCCAGTATCTCGACAGATGTCACAATAATGGAGATACATTTCCGCAGTGTATTCCCAATTTTAATGAGCTTGTATTAATCAATCGGAAGAATGGCATCAGGTCCAAAACGTCTACAAAAAGTTTGACAGGAGCCCAGTTGGGTGAAAGTTATGCTGAGTAGGAGTGTATTATTCATATATTGTTATTTCCTGCATTTTTAAATTTCTTTTACGCGCGATTTCTTTTAACTTCCCTAAATTAATAAAATGCCACACACACACACACACACACAAAACAATAAATTAAAATTAAAGAAATGTTTCACCCTGTCATTTAGAGGTATACTATACTATACATTAGTTTTCTGTTGAGTTGAAAAAGTGAAAAGAGTTAAATGAAATGCTTTAAGTAATGGAACATTTTTATCTTACTTAAAAAGTTAGTTTAGTTTTTCTTCAGTTAATTAATTTAATTTTCCATTAACTTAAATTAAGATAAGATTTCCTTGATTTAAGAAGGAAATTAAGTCCATTCTTATCGCAAGATTAATGTTATAAGAGCCCTTTTCCATAAAATGAAAATTTTTATTAATTTCTTAACTCTGG
The DNA here is from genome assembly GCA_019973975.1 of Trichonephila clavata. Lineage (NCBI taxonomy): Eukaryota > Metazoa > Arthropoda > Arachnida > Araneae > Nephilidae > Trichonephila > Trichonephila clavata. Next base: position 10,101 of record BMAO01037697.1, on the reverse strand, counting down.
CGTTTATTTTTCTGTAAGGGGGACTGAAAAGCAGTACAAGCCAAACTAAGAAAAATATATGATTAAAAGAAGATTGTCCCAAAATTGTTCTAGTAATCAATTTGAGGTACTTACGTATTATCGCAACCGTATTGGCGACATTATATGAAACGAAGCACATGGTTGCCGATTCAGCGCGTACGACATATGCGAAATCGGGATTGTAAACTTGGCGTGTTATCTTGAACGTTTCCATTGTTGTGATAGTACGTAAATACCTAATTTGATTTTCAGCAGGTTTTAAGAAAGAAAATTCCTGTTACCACATATAAAATGGTAAGTTATCAGTAAATAGTTTAAATCAGCGGTCACCAACCTTCAGTACTTCTTCGATCACTAAATGTATAATTTTATATATGGCGAATCACTAAAATGATTGACCACAAAATGGGGAACCACTTTAATTATATTGGCACTTATTTTTACATCTCTATTTACATTTTATACCACTGAAAAAGAACTTCCCGAAAAGAAAGAACAAATCAACCACGCAAATCAATATCAACAAACTGGAGTGTTAGACTGCCAATTTACCATAGTTGCCCTCACTTCCGAATATCACAAGATACACCAGCAGGAGTAGCTAAAAATTCGCTCAGCGCACAAAAAAATTTCGCTAAAAGCAGTTGCTAAATTTTAAAAAAAAGTATATTATCTTCCATTATTAAAAAATATTACATAATACGTTTTATTATTCCTCATTTTCTGCATAAAAGCATAAATAATGATCCAATTTTTATGTGAACCATGAAAATTTTTCTGGGGCTACCAGTGGTCCGTGGATCTTCTGGTGGCGACCGTTGGTTTAATTCCATACCTTTATTTATCGCCAACTTAACGAGTTATTATTGCCATATTTGATATTAAACAATACAGACAATTGATATTAAACAATACAGACAATTGATATTAAACAAGCTATTGGCACAGTTTGGCGTCTTTTTTCTCCCGTCACCAAAGGTGTGGTTTAAACCAGCGGTCACCAACTGGTAGTCCACGGGCCATCAGATTGAAAATGTGTAGTACTTAAATAAACTTAAAATTTTATTTTTAAATATATATATAATTACTCTCTAACTTTGTGACTATAATTAGTGCATTTCCCAGTAATAAAATAAAAGTTTTCTAATTATTATTGTGTGTGTTTGTATTTGCCTTTTTGTCCCCCTAAGTTTATATTAGTGGTCCGCCAAATATAAAACTATGCATTAAGAAGTTCATTAAGTTTTAAAAGTTGGCGATCACTGTTTTAAATTATGATTTTGTCTGTTGAAACAGACCTAATTTCATTTCAATCTCAACAATATTTATACTAAATACACACAAGACAAGCAATTAAAAATTCTTTTTACCTGCCATTTAAAGATATTCCATTAGTGAAGGAACATAATACTCCAAATTAATCTCGTTGAAAGTTCAGAAGAACGAATATACACGTGTATTCATCCTCCCATTTTATTTGACGAATCAGAACGTAAGCAAACTGCGAATCTCGATCGGAGTGAATATCAAATAAGCATATTCTTCCTTCAAAAACATAATTTCGCAAACATTTACCTCTTCCGAAGTAATCAACTAAAGAGGAAAAGATCTTCGAAAAGAGGTAAGCATACTTCAGATCGAAATGAATTGAAAGTTGAATATTGAAAACACGCAGTAGTGAGCATGAAGAAGACAGTGCCTTTTGTGGAAATGATATGAATATTTTTCTCGAGAGATGCCTTAGTCTCTTGAGACTAAAGCCTTTCTCGAAATATTTTATTGGAACAAAATTTAATTTGTAACTATTGAGAAGGAGCCGGGGGTTTGAAATTAATATTCTGATTTTGTTTGGATTGCTTCTAACATATCGATTTTTGGATTTATGTTCTAGCATTGCTTTCAGGATGAATTACTCCAGTTCTTAAATGATTTGTTCAGGAAAGAGTATATGTATGTGTTGATGTACACCAGAAATTAAGGGTTTTATTTTGTTAACAGACGTGTTAGTTTGACGTTTTCTGAGCTACATTTAGATACAAATTATTTATTCGAAGTACAAAACATATTACGGTACAATTATGACAATACTGGTAAACCGTTTTATCAGAAAATATTTTAGAAAATGTAGTCTTTCAGATTGATTCGAGAAAAAGTATTTCATGTTGTACATCAGAAATTAAGGATTTTATTTTGTAAACAGATTGACAACGTGTTTAGTTGGAAATTTTTGAAGGTATTTTTAGATGAAAAATATTTATTCAAGAAACAATCTGTATTGTGGCACAATTTTTGACGATACTGGTGAAACGTTTTATCAGAAAATATTTCTTGAAAGTGTAGTCTGAAGGGATATTGTTATGATGATGTGTGTGTTCTACACTGGCGCAGCTGGTCCTAAGTGGACCCTATATCAAAATTCCATGAGGGCCCTTTTGGATGGCCCCTTAACATTTTAGTGTTATTTTGCTTACATATGTCGGGGCCCCTTTAGCTTGAGGACCCCGTATCATTGATACGGTTGATCAGGCGGTAACTGCGCCCTTGGTATTCTATTAACATCGTACTCTCAAGCAAATCGAAGGCTACTGGCGATGGATCTCATAATTTTGGACCACGGTCAAGTAATAAGAATGACACCAGAACTGGCAACCCATCTACAAACTTCTACACCAGTGACTTCCAAAGTGGTCTATATAGACCCCCAGGGGTCTATGACGACTTACAAGGGGTCTACGTCAGTGAAAAAATAATTTAGGAGTCCATGGGGTGTAATGTTTAATGACAGCCTCTACGATAGAGGCTGTCATCAAACCACACCATGACTTTAATTTTTAAAGAAAATGTAATCAAGGGGAAACTAGATTTTATTTATTTAACAGATTTGTGCACTAAATTTAATAAGGTTAATTTACACTATTACAAGGTGACAGCACATATTTCATTAAAACAGGGACTTTCATTTCACAGCTTTTCTTGCCAGAATTAAGCTAAAGGAGTATAATATTGGACGTCGCAAATTTTCCCAGTTTCTCATTTTGTCACAGACATTCTGCTACGATTATGTTTTTTGAACCTACCTTCATTTAAGTGCCCTCCATTCAGATTTTAAATCTAGATTTGAGAATGCTTTGCCTATGGTTGACAAAAGAAGACTGGACACTATTAACCGAAGAAATTTAAGGTTAAACTCGACAAGATTGATGCCAAATGTTGAAAATATGTTACTGAAGCGCCAGATTCATTTTGTTTGTTGCTCAAATATTTTATCTATTGTTAAATTTAAATTTAAAATTAATTAACATGTTTTTCTTAAGTTTTAAACACTATACTTCACTAGTTAAAAATTTTGATCTTTTAAACTAAGTAGATCTGTACCAAGTGTCAAAAAGACATTTAAGTAGATCATTGTGCAAAAATTTAATATTAGGTACGCAGGGGTCTACCCAAAGTCGAAAAACATGGCAAAGGGTCTATGAGTCAGAAAAGTTTGGGAACCTCTGTTCTACACCATACCGACGGGAGGATTTCAAGTCTGAACAAATTTAGAATGCATCAGCCCGTCTACATGGCGGGTCTTTAGTGGCACTAGAACTCGGACTTATGCCACACCAGCCGCTAGTTCGTGACAGTGACCCTCTTGGCCAGTGCTTCCCAACCTTTTTATCGCCATTGACTGGTCAACGTTCGATATTCACCATGGTCAGTTGAGGGTAGGACGTTGATTGTTTATATTTTAGATTGCTTTGATTTAATAATTTTAATTTAATTGTATTAAAAATGCTTTCAGAATAAAATACAGTTGCACCAAAATTGAATATAAAGGGATTTAACGTGGAATATAAAGTGATTTCCTTGGAAAGTCCCACAAACCTAAGAGAAATACATCATAATGAATAAAACAGAAATAAATTAATGTTCCTAGGGTGGTTCGGGCCTTAGAGACCACTCTCTAGGCTACTGAGGCAGCGGTGTTGTGGAACCTTAAATACTGAATTTAATCATTTTAATCTTTATGTATTCATTAAATCTTCGATTATAAAAACCAAAACAAAAAATTTATTCGCAGTACCTGTCCTGCATAATATTAAGATCGTTTTCAGAAGCATCACAAATCTTTTTTTTCTACATTGCCATTATTTTAGCTTGCATCGAATTCAGTAAAAGCTGCAAGTGAATGTTTACTCTGGATATGAGTTTACTGTATATCCTGGTTATTAGTTTTATATTCAATTCCGAATAACTGTTAGGGGATGCAAATGTACTTGAAACAGTAAGTTTACTCAAAATGACATTAAAAGATTTAGAGAATTAATTAGATTTCATATACGTAGAAATTTTAATATATCAGCAGGATTACCTTCCACAGAATTGCGAATTTGCAAATAGATGGCTATTAACCAATGAATAACTGACTGCAGCGTTTCTATGGAGTTAATAATCTTAACTCATGCATTTGAAATTGTATAATACTCAAATATATTCGTATTTATTTTTAATCGTCGGATTACGTACATGTATTATTATAATTGAATAGGCTAAATTTAGGGCGGTCATATGATAAATGCAATCACGTGATCTGAATTGAGTTCAAAATTTATAATAAAATTGTATTTGTTGTTCTACTTGTAATTTAGATAAAATTTGGAGTTTGATAATTGCGTAAATATGATCAAGTATTGAGATTCTTCAAAAAGTTTTTCAAATTTAAAAAATTAAATAAATCAAATTTTTATATTATACGTATACTTTTAAATCAAGTTCATTTTCTTCATCTATGTGCATTATTGCTGCTGACAAATTTGTATTTTTTAAAAAAAAAGTTTCTGTAAGAAACCCAAATTGGCAACAGTACCTGAACTAAATAGCTGAAAAGACGTGATTGCATTTATCATGTGTCCATGACGTCAGATGAATTTCTGAATGGTTTGGCTGTAAATACGTGATTGTATTATCATGTGTCTATGACGTCACATGCATTTATGAACTGATTGGCTGGCAACACGTTTTTGTCGTTATTATATGACTATGACATCACATGAATTTATTCCATTATTGTCAATCTCAAAAGTCTCATTTTAGGTGTAGATTCAACTTTTCAGAACTCTACTTTACAGTTTAAAGTTGTATTTTATCTTGATACCTCCTCCTCGGGTTGGTTGAGGTGGAGATCTCGCGCTTTGTTGAAGATCTCTGAAGGTCTCGGAAGTCTGAACAGGGACGTCTTAAGAGTTCTTGAGGTCATGGCCCCTACCAAATGTAGGCCCCACATATTGACCCTTAAAAGTAGACAGTACATTGTATGCGTTGTCAAATACTTGCACAAACGGTAACCTGAAACAAATTTACCATTTTTTTGTGCATAATTTACCATCACGCAAATCGGCTCACCTGTACGTGGATGCCGGTCATCACATATACCAGTTGATATATCGTCCAAAATGCAAGTTTTTTTCAAAGAATGCAACCGGAAAATACATTTGACCGTTGAAGTTATTCGAATCATGACCTTATCAGGCCTGAGTTGAGAACGAGACAAGGCCTTATTGTGGCGAAGGCCCTGGGCTGGTGCCCAGTTGGACCATGCCTTAAGACGTTCCTGGATCTGAACGCAGAAGTGATTAGAATGCCAAAAAACGGACACGAAATGGTGACCAACAGATATTCACAATATTCACTTTTATTAATCCAGTTAAACCTGATTACCGATATGCAGAAAAGACAATAAATTAGTAATAAAATAACGGTAACTTATCTCTAGTGAGATGCAACCTCCGAACTTGCCTAAGAGAAATCTACTAACTTCTAATGCTGTTGTCTTGTCCAAGTAGTGTAAAAATAATAGTAGAGAAAGAGTAGTAGAAAGTCAAATGGAGCCGAAGGCGTTCAAAATGGCCCTTGCTATATCGAAGACCTTTGACGAATAAAGCAGTTGATAGTCCTTGACTTAGATCTATGCTGTGCAGTTTAGCCGATATAGAAGGACAATTAAAAAATGAATAGGAGAAAGCTAAATGAGGGCAAATATTGTAACTTCTTTGGTAATCAGTGGGTATTTCATGCCTTTAAAGTGTCTTGTAAATAGTTTGGTTAAGATGGTTGAAATTACGTGGTTACAATTAAGTTCTGGAATGAAGTGCTTCTGAACTGGAGGGAGGTGAGTTTACGTAACGACTGTAATTCAGGAATAAACCACTATAATTCCGGAAGAACTACCGTGGCTGTATTGTCCACTTTTTAACTATTTATGTGTTATTTAGTAGTAACGTTCACTTGTGGCATTGAGTTTTTCTAGCTAAAAATTCTAATTTGGTTGGATGGGTGGAAAACCCCGATGTAGAGAGGATAAATCTCGTGGATAGCCCATTGTTACTTTCGTGTTTATTTGTAGAGTTCATTAAAAAATAATGCACAAATTCACAAAAAAGCACGAGTTAGGCACATGGCCAATTAGAGAATCTTCAATCAATTAAAATTAATACGAGCTATAAAATGTAAAATTCCTATTCCTTAAGAGTACCCATTCTTTTAATTCCTTTTGAGGAAAATCCCCAATAATAAGAGTAAAAAAATGTTACGCAAAAAAAAAAGCAAGAGTAAAAATATTGAAACGATTTCTTTGCGTGCTGAAGTTGGTGTGTGTGCGTAAGGTCATAAGATATCTCATATCTCGTTTAATTTCTCCCAATTCCCTCTCAAGGCTATTGAGTTCAAGACATAACTGGAAATTATCTTTTCTTTTCATTAAAATAGCTCAGAAGAGTGAGCAAAGTGAAAGCGATCGTATGACTTGAGGCTTCCAACGAGGACTCTCCAAAACGAACAAGGAACCGTTCACAGAACCATGCTGTCGGATTTGATCTGGCGTTATTATATTATTTGCTTTCAAGTAAGGGGGAATGGATCGTTATAGTGTTCTCTAATCAATAACTCCTTTCTTGTGAACAGAGTTCGACGATTTTTACCGAGAAATTAAGTGATCGTAAAGAAAGGTATTGAATTTCGGAATAACGCCAATTACATTTTGGATGAGAACAATTTTTTTTCTTCCTTTGATAAATTAGTTCTTTTTAGTTTTGTTTGTTTGGCTTTCAAGTGCTTATTAAAAAAATAGACCATGAGATCGGATATGGAAGGGAAAAAAATAAATGCTGGGAAATATGTGTAAAAAAAAATCTATGGGTGAAATGGAAAACTGGGTTTTCTGGTATGGATAAGGCATTATTTGTTAAAAAGGATGTTTAATCGGTAACGCTTGTTACGGAAAGTAACATTATCTCCATAGAATGCATTACATTTTTTATATATCTCCAAGAAATCAACTGATTTGAGTAATTTTCAGTGTCGATTACAATTTATTTAATCGTATTATATTAAGTTAGAGTGGAGGTTCACCAGTTCCGAATATGACATTAGTGGAATAACCGAAATATAGTCATTCACCCATAACTATCGATTAACTATTACCCAAATAAATTTAGTTATTTCTGAGATGCGTCCTTTACAAAAATTGCAGCATACAAAATATGTAAATGCTTTTCCCTTAAAAATTTAATTATTTTTCTTGAAGAATACCGTAAAAAGTCACAAGAGCTAAAATCTTATATACATTCGTAACTTTATATTGAATTAAATTATCATTTTAAATTGGTACCTATTATCATATGAAATTTAGGGGGTTAATTTAATTACAAATATATGCAGTGGCGTAATGGAAAATATTAAGCCCCCCTGCAAAGTTAGACTTTGCCTTTAATATTTTATAAAGTGGTTAAATACGTACTTGGCGTCAATGTGAGTTTCGGCCCCCTAGAATCCTGGGCCCCTTCGCGATGCGGGGTGTACGTTACGCCACTGAATATATGACTAATAATTACTCGCAAATATTGTGAATTTCAACACTCTTGTGGAATCCTTGGAAATCCAAATTACAGGTTAAAAGCCACTAATTAAATCTCAAGCAGCGGTTTTTAAACTTTCGATCACACCACGGACCTTCTTTATGTATCAGCCTGACACCGCAGACTCCCAAGATTTGAACACCCCTCGATGATTTAAAATTCTTGATCGAAATACATGTTCTAATAGGGTTTTTTCTTTAAGTCAATTTAATGATCTAGTCTAGAATGATGCATCTTTTAATTTTTCTATAAGGCCTTACAGAGTCTGTAAAACATTGAAAATACTAATGTTATATGAGAAACTACGCGAACCCCCCTAGAAAAGCACTGAGAACCCCAGGGTCCACGGACCACGGTTTGCCGCTAGTCCCAGTGGCGTAACGGATAATATCCCCCCCCCCTTCAAAATCAGGTTTTAGACCCAAAATAGGATCTTACAAAAGGTACGTTCTTGGCGTCAGTCAGACTTTGGGCCCCCTAGAATCCTGGGCCCTCGTGATATGAGGGTTTCGGAATGTACGTTAGCCACTGGCTGGTCCAAAAGATTCATAGAAGTTAGAAGTATATCATGTGTGAGGATCTATTTGCGTCTATAACTAACCCCTTGGGGACTTTTCTGGAAAATAGTTTTACCAACCAACATTCAACGAAGGAAGGAAACGTGAGAATGCAAATTAAGTATATTATATAAATTCTGTATTCCGAGTTTTGAGAGTTAGTTGGTGAGTGGAGGATCGTAAATTTATTAAGGGCAAATCTGAGCTTTATCAATTAAGAATTCTAAGAGAGGATCACTCGACGGTGATTAAATCCGGATAAGGATTGCACATTCAAGGCCTCCACTGTAGGACTCTACTTCATAAAAGTACAGGTATCGTGATCCTTATTTAAATAGAAGTTAGCTTATTAGTGCGCGACGTAGTTTATATTGAGCTTGTATAAGTTATCGTGGAATCAATTGAGGGTCCGTAATATTATCTCCAGGCTAACGGGTCTCACTTTCGCCTCTACATACTGTTCAAATTTCTCAATTAGATTATTATTGTTCTTGCTTGATATTTTTGTCAATAAAATAATTAGCCGCCCATCCGGTATAGTGGTCAGTGAAGCTGACTGCGGTGCCGTAGGGACTGGGTTCGAATCCCGGAGAAGGCATGGATGTTTGTGTTGTCTGTGTTGTATGCTTCCGTGTTATACATTGCGTGGTGCACGGGTTATAAATGTTAAAAAAATAATAATTAGAGTGAATCGTGTCGACTGATTATTCAGTTCTTCCCACACATTTAGCTGGGCGAGGGCAGACAAGGAGGATCAGAGGGAAGCAGAACCGACAAGCATAACAATCTTATTACGAAATACTTATATTCTTATGAAAAGGTTGCTCGTATAGAACGTAGATAACTGAAAGTGGTAAAGACTGTCGATAATTACGATAATATCATCATATGTAATTTAAAAATTCTTGGAACAATAGGCTTTCTCTCAACCGAAATCAGATTCTAGAAGGTAGCAAAATAAAACATTATAAAAACAGGCAGAAAAACCTATCCAAACGAAAGTTACAAAGAAAAAAAAACATCAATCCCCAATATTTTTTTCTAAAAATCAAGAGATTATTTCACAAAAAAATCATTATAATCATCAATATAAGTATGTTTTATGCACTGAAAAGTTATGTACTACATTTTGAGAGAGATTTTAAAGAGAAAATATTATATATTCAAATGAAATCGAGAACTGATTGCCTTTTCTAAACTGGATGGCCGGTAAACCAAGAATTATTCACTCAGGGCCTATGTATGCTTATTGGGACGTTATAATGTTTTGAAAAAAAGTTAGAGATGAAAATACAAAAGTTCTCGAATAAATTTTCAGTAGTAGACAGAATTGAAATAATTCTGCTGAACAAGAAAAGAAATGTGCGGTGATTAATCTTTTTATATTAGTAATGCCATTTGATGATACAAGAAAAATGTTTCTATTTTAGGACTTAAACTGTGTGAAAATTAGGGTAAATTGGTGATTTTGGTACTTACGGATTAGCCGTCGACCGATAAATCACCGAAGGTTTTAAAAGAGTTTGCCCAAAGTTTATTTGTATAAATAATGATTTAAATTACATTTCATTCATAAACTTCATTATTTTAACAAAAAAAATACTCAATTTTAAATGAATGAAATA